>JANUWF010002071.1:0-100546 GCA_026120185.1 Voacanga thouarsii | reverse complement strand
AGGATGGCTAGAGATTTCTTGTGGGACTCAAAGAATTCTTTGGTTACATGGAAGAATATCTATCTTCCAAAAAATAAGGATGGGCTTGGATTGCGGAACTTGCACAGTTGGAATGAAGCGCTACTGGCTAGAATCATTTGGGACATCCATGCGGAGAAACAATCATTGTGGGTCAAATGGGTGAACCATTTCTATTTGAAGGGCAGATCTGTTTGGGAGTGTGATCATCACGAGGAACTCTCACTCTTGTTTCGTAGGCTTTTAGCAATTAGTGACATGATCATGGAGCGCGAATGGGATATTCAATGTGCAGCTGATCTTTTTCATTCTTGGGCAATGTCCAATAATTCCTTCACTTGTCTTGCGCATGACTATCTGCGGTCAAGTGCATAGACTGTGTATTGGGCCAATACCATATGGATGCAAGGACTGACTCCCAAACACTCATTCATCCTTTGGTTGTGTGCTAAGGGTAGACTAAAGACTAAGGATACACTTGTGTTTAGGCTGGATGACTTGTCTTGTCCTCTGTGTAAGGTATATCTAGAAACGACTAATCATCTATTCTTCAAATGCTTAGTTTTTGCTACTATTTGGACGAAAGTGAAAAGGTGGCGTCGTTTACCAAATACTTTGAATTCGGCCAAGTCTTGTCTTAGGTGGTATCAGTGCGGCAACCGTGGTACTTCGTGGTTTACTAAGGCTAAATCTATTGCTTTGGCAGCCACTTTCTACTACATCTGGTGCACTCATAATAAGGCCATTTTTGAGGGTGCGGTATGCCAACTGTTGGAGATTATAAAGAAGATTAAAACACATATGTACAATGTTATTTTTACTTTGTACCCTAATGTTGTGCACACTTTTGAATCCTGTATTGACAACCACTAGTTGGTAGTCTCCTTAACTATAAACTAGTAAACCCATGTAAATCCTTTTTCATCAATATTAATATATTTACATTTGCATAAAAAACAAAAAAAGATAGCAAGTTATATTATATATTTCCCCTCCAAATAGCTTAATTCACACAATCCTAAACTGTCTAGCAGGGCATTTTAACCGGCTAAGAGGAACTAAACAAGAGAAAAGTTGAGTTCTTTACCCTACCTCTTGTGTTCAACCCTTCTCCAATGAAAAGGTAGCAAGAAAGATTTACTCGTCAAATCTTTGTTTCACTTATGGATAGTTTTTTGTAAGAAATAAAAAAATGAAGAGGGTGAGCATAGCTTCAAGTCACATGAGGAAAAGGGGAGGAAAATGGTGAAGTTTACCTTGTTTTCTTAGCTCCAAAACCACTGAAAAAAATATTCTTCAAACCTCGAAGAACAAGTGTGAGCTTGCAGTAGGATTTTGCAAGGCCAAAAGTGAGTGTGTTTGAGGGATTTTGGTGTTGTGGTGAATGGCCTAAGCCGTTGGTCAGCTTATGGCAGCAAAGGAAAGGAAGAAGATTAGCTTGTGGCAGGATTTTGTAAGGCCAAATGTGAGTGTGGAGGGTGTTTGTCGGGCTGAGAAGGAGCTGCCTAACTCCCGACTGCTTGAAGGAATATCGCAAGGAGGAGTTTTCTTCCTAGAGAGAAATAGGAGGGATTTTTAGCACTATTTTTTGGACATATCAGACTGATTGATCGGACCGTGATCCAGTGCTCAAACTTGTTCGGTTATATGCTTTTGACCATTTTCACCAAAACCATTGTGAATTGTGCGAACCGTTTTGACCCAGCCGATATGCTATTGGTTGGACCGGTCTATTTTAGATTTTTTTTAAAAAAAAAGTTTGTAAAAATAAATTAAGGAGATAAAATTTAAATTTGTTCAATAGGATTCAAGTATTTTGATTGAAAATAATATAAATAAAAGGTAAGATTATCCCAATTTTGTTGTTTTTGTCTTTATAGATTTGCATTACACAATTTTATTGATCAATTTTGTTATTGGTAATAAATCTATATATATATATAATAGGAGTTGTAGAAGACTTATGTTGTGACACCTGGTAACTTCCTGTGTTGACATGTATTGTTCTAAACTCAGATGGATTTTTCCTTATTTATTTATTTTTTTTTTGTGGAAAAACGGCAATGATTTTCGTCTTCTAGGCTTGACGTTCAAACTCCACCCCTTGGTCATATAACCACCCTCTTATTCTCACGCCTCCAATGTTCGCGGTGATTCTTCATCTGCCACTACTTCTTCATAGCCTTTTGCTCCTAGAGTCTCTGGCGGCGTAATCGGAGTCCAGAAAGGCCGCACGGTTGAGATCTGCAACGCCGGGGAAGAACAACCCTAAAATTATTCTGCTCAGGTGGTGGAATTCAACGGAGGTGCTAAATTATGTAAAGTAGGTTGCTTTGGAAATTTTTGCTTCTTGTCTAGACACTCAACAGTCACAGATCCTCTGTAACGCAGCCACATCACAACCCAAAATTTATACGAATATTTCGTTCAGTTTTCATTTCAACCCAAAAACTGCAACGCAGAAGCTCCCGTTCCGCGTAAGGGAAAGATAGATCTCCCTCTATCGTTCGAATTTTCTGAAAATTTTGAACCGTATTTTCCATTGGAGATGGCATCTAGCTCTCACAGAGGCGGTGATTTTTACCTTGTTGCTCCCTGTAGGTCAAGGTTTTTTTTTTCCCCCTAATTTTGAATTCATTAAAAAATTGAAATTCGTGTTGTAACCCACCCTAAATTCAGATTTTTATTTTTTTTATTTTGGTCTATTACTGATGAATTAAATTTAAATAGAGAGGGTTTAAGCACGAGGTAGGTGGGGGGATCGGATGAAATACAATTGAGAATTGATCCGATACATGGAGACTTGGATGAGGAAATTAGCAGTCTTTGCAAGCAAGTTCGGCAGCTCAGAAATGTAGGTGCTTATTTTTGTTTTAAAGAAATTTCACCTTTATTTGTTTTGTTTTATTGTTTTTAAGAATCATAAAAGGTTACAAAATTTGCTTCAGTCCTAATATAGTCTAATGGTAGAAATCATTTAATAGCTTCTTGCAGCTAAAGAAGACTACTTTACTTGCTTTTCTTTACTTTCTTTTTTCTTTTCTCTTATGAATATAGTTGTTTAAGAGGGCGAGGCAGTAGTATCTATTTTTTATAGCTAAAGCAAGAAAGAGGAAGAAGCAGTACGAAATCTGAGGCTAATTCGTGTTCCAAGCATTTGATGACCTAGGTCTTTTAGACTAAATAAATTTCAAATTTACCATGGAAACAAGTTGTTTGATTCCCCTATGTAAATTTTTATTTCCATACAGCAGAAATGGGACATATTTATGAGAAATGCAGAAGTATAAATTTCTTACATTAAAAGTGATGTTTTTCAATTTCAAATGCATAGAGTGCCAACTGAATAATACTTCTTTATTGTCCAGACCAGATCAGAGTAGTTTGGAAGAACTTAGGATGTTATTTGGAAGATGACGTCAAATATTTTGGCGGGAGAACGAAGGTAATAAATGATCCTTTCTTCCTGCAATCTTTCCTTTTTTAATTTCTTTGTCAATAATGTTTGGATGACAATATTTTTTTCCATTTTTTCTCCTCAAGAAAGTTGCCCACTTACTGTATTGAAGTAGTTCTGCATTTTTTCCCCTGTTGTTTTTGAAACTTTTGCATTATTTAGCGCATTTTTTTGTGTCTATTTCCAATTAGGTGCTAGAATTTCAGCAAGGAATGACATTGGAGCAGTAAAATGGTTTTCAGGATGGATGATAAGTTTGTTTGTTTGGCTTTTTTTTTTTTTTTTTACTCTATTTACAAGTTTCAAGTTTCGGGGAAAGCAGATGTGTAATGATATTAATGAGTAACTTAACACATTGGAGTTAACCCCTTGTGATTAATTGGAGGATTAGGAGACTTTACTATTGCGTGCCGTCTAAGCAGCTGAATCTCCATTACTTTGAAACAATTGGTATGAATATGTTAGATGAAGACGGTTGGATTTCAGTCTCAGGGGTTTCAGTTGAATGCTTTGGATTTACAAGATGGGCATTTCTTCTTTTAATTATTTGTTCTATGTTTTGCCTCAGGAAACAAGCTCTGCGAGTTTTTTCCTCTGCACCAATTCTCAAGAGATATGATGTGTTTAACCTTGAGACTGTTGATGGAATATGTGTTATCATTGAAGGCTTCATGAACAAGGCTCGAACTGAAGAAAATGGATTTCCATCTGAGGTCTGTGAAGAATTTACTTGAGTGATGTCTAAGATTGCTCTGTCTTTGAACCTCTTATAAGTTTTTGCAGTTAGTGGTATTGAGTGATGTCTAAGATTGCTCCTGTGTTACTCATCTATCAAAGTTTGAATGACTGTCATGTATACTAAAATAGATTCACAGAGACTTCTTACAAATGGAGTGGCATTGGTCAGTTTTGGCATCTCATTTGTGAGCGCTAACAAGATAAGCTTCACACATAAAGATTTTGTCACAGTGTTACGATGTTTGTATTGATAGGAACATTTAAGTTTCTAGAGTTCTAAAACATGAAGAATTTAAGCTTCTTGGTAATGTTCATGTGGAAATATTTGTTTCAGCATGGCTGCTACTGTAGCAGCAAATAGTGGTGCCCTCCATCTCCCTTTGGTCCATATTTCGTGCCTATGTCATCATTTAGCAGAATAAGCATTTCTTTTGGGTGAACTTGAGATAACAATTCTGGAGCTACCTTCCTGTTCTCTGCACTCGCTTGGCTTCTTCTCATACAGCTGACACAGACACAGCTGAGGTTGACACAGACAAACAAAAATAAAGATTTCGCTTTGAATTCTTTGAGGTGGTTAATGAGCAGCTTAGAAACTGATGGACCCCATTCCTGAAGTCCAACCACATCTGTGAGCTTCCATCTAATCCTTTTTTTTTTTATTTTGGGTGCTATTGTATTTGGTAAGAAAAGCCATCATTCTCAGGGACAAAGATTTCAATTTGACTCGAACCAAGAAGATTCAAGCTCGAATTTTTTGTAGTAAAAGTGGCTTCCGACTCTTCTTTATGCTTTAGTCCTCTGGAGAGTTTCATTTCTGATGGCAGGAACTATCCAAGTTTCAGGTACCGACAGCTTCCCAGTAATGATATGTTGCATTGTAGAACAAAAAGTTACTTCCTTTGATGTACTGCTGTTTTGGAATTCAAGGGCCTTCCATCAGCTTCACCATCAACAATCTTGAAAGGTGAGTAGTTCGAACTCCAATGGCCGATCCTTCCTTTCCGTGTTTGGATCCCTTCCCTGCCTGTTTTTTCTTCTTCAGTAATTTGTTGTCACTAAGCTTATCAGCCATGTTTTACCGGAGAATGTACTTGGTCTTTTTCATTTGATACTGCAGTTGCCCTGGGGCAAAAAAGTGTGTCAAACATCAGATATGGGGGATTTCTCTTTGTAATGATTCTGAACCTTATTTTAGTTTCACTGCTTTGTATTGCTTTTACCATCCTTTTGGCATCTTCAGGAAAAACAAAACTAAAATATCTTAATATTTTGCAGCCCATTAACGAGCCTTCGTGACAATTTAGTTGTCACGCTTCAGGATGCTGAGGGAAATGAAATAACTAAGACAGGTATATCATCTACTTTTCTATTCGAATACCTTGAAGATGTCCCTTTTGGTTATCCTCTATATTGAGCCTAATGGAAGGTCTCTTGGGGCTAGGGCAGTTATTCAGATAATGTCAATTGTTGAAAAGATCTGTTGGAATGATATTTCCCACCTTGATGGAGGTGGAAACGTGCATTTGCAATTTCAGTTAATTCTCAGTGATGAAGAAAGGCACCGCATTCGCTCTATGGTACTCTCTTGCTTTCATTCTCATGTCATGCGCTTCTCCAGAGGGCTAGAAATCGTTCTATGTATCTGTGCCAAGTTGTGTACAATAAATCAGTAGTACATTGATTTTGTTGGATGGTAATGTTATGCTTTGAAGGAGAGTGAATACAAATGCTATTTTTGCCTTTCAATTGCTACGAGATATTGTGTTGTTCAGGTTTATGTCTTTACTGAGATGTGCAACGCGGGATACATACACATATTTGCAAAAAGTGGGTTGAGAGAGTTAACTTAGAAATTATAGAGGACTTTCAGATAGTTTGGCAATTGGAATAGTAAAGGGAACAGAGGATGCTAATTTGAATAGCATGCATTATTTTTAATCAGTTGATGGAGATACTTTGGTTAGTTGATGCTATTAAGGATGAAAATTTTGTGTTATATTCAAAAAATGAAGACAGTTTGAAGAGAATTAATGTTAGATGCCAGTATTCTTTTCTTAGTTTGTGTTTATGAGTTGTTTTCCCTGAGAGCCTAACGCAAGGAAATATTCTCATTCATTTATGTATTTTGACAAGTTAGCATTATTTTTTGAAGATATATTCTTTAAAAAAAGAAAAAAAATTTAAATACATATGTAACTATTAAAATCCTTCTATCAAATACATCAAAAATTAAATTTCATAATATATTTATAATTTTTAAAAAATAAATATATTTTTCCCTTGCATCGGCAACAACCTAGTATATTTTTAATTTTCAAATTATAATATTATCGGTTCAATTACGATCTAATTACAGTTAGACTATTAAATCGTGAACTAGTAAATTTTCAGACTCGATATCCGGTCCAGTTCTGAAAACATTGATATTTAGAGAGAGAATGAGGGGCAGCTGACTAGTGTGAAACTGGAGGGAAAAAATAGTTCTTATATTAGGGCTAGGCTCATCTAAGGGTTGAGACAAATTTATTTGAGTTCACCCTAAATTCAAGGGTTGAGATGTAGTGTGTTTTAATGGGTCAAGATAGGTCTTGGGTCTTGGATTGTCTTGGGTCAAATAATAAAAATGGGACAAGTAGCCAAAATTAGTCTTGTCTTGAATTTAGACCAAGACTTTTAGTTAATTAAAAATGAAAACTTGTTTTGCAATAAAATTGAATGTTCAAGAAATTATTTCTCTAGATAAAAGGCATTGTAATAATATTATTATCATAGATACTAAATAATAAGTAATTAAGATTGATTCATTTACCATATGTCAAGCAAATGGTCACATTAACATCATTTATTTTCCTTAAGAGCTCTCATATAATTAAAAAAAAAAACAAGCACACAAACAATTCAATAAACTCATGTAACAAAATTAAGGGAATATAGTGAAAAATGCCACTAAACTATTCATGTTTCATGATTTATATCCTTTATCTTTTTTTGTACCTTCTTATATCCTCAACAAATTTTATGTGCTTTAAAATATCCTTCCACCACTTTAAACAAGAATTTTTGGTGAGAATTGATATGTGTTGATCACGTGATTCATTTGTCAAAGACAAAATGGTGAGAATTTTTATCGGACAGATGTTGATTTTATCAAAAATTCTTGTTTAGAATAGTGAAAGGATATTTTAAAGTAAACAAAATTTGTTGGGGATATAAAAAAGTACAAAAAAAGATAAAGGATATAAATCATAAAACATGAATAATTTAGTGGAATTTTTCACTATATTCCCTAAAATTAAACTACCCAATTTTCTATACTGAGATTTGTAGGGTATTACAGCCGCCTTCAGTGAACCCGGTAGTTGAGACTAATGTGCCGCCATCAACTAGTTCGGATATTTTAGAAGTCTTCCCACGGGCAGTACATAGTGAATCCAGATGCCCAAAATGCTGTTAACTTTAGCCTGTCGAAAATTTACGCAAAAGATGATTTACAAGCAGGAATATGTTCACAGTACGTATTCCATGGTAACATATTTTTCAGATTCTTCGCCACAGTCTCTTAGGCCAGACTTTGAGTCGGAAATATTTAAGCAGACCAGTAAATTGAAGAGGGTCAAGAAACGTCAATGAACTTTAGAACTATATATTGATTTGATTAAAGAAAGCATGGATGAGTTTGATGATGATGATTTTACCCCAGTACACTCGAATAAAGGAGGGGAAAAGTGTAAAGGAATTCAATTAGCCAAGCATGAAATAATCACACGATAAGTTGCATGTTATTATCAATCGAAATTTCATTCTATTTAATATTCGTTTGCACATTGTCATATTTGTAATTTTTATTTATTTTATTCAATAAAATACCCACCTTTGGATGGTTAAAATAAATAATAATAAAGGATAAAACATGGAAAAACCTAGCTTTCTGTTATTGTGCAGTTAAGATTTTAGTGACAAAGGATAAGGTCATCTTCAAGTGTCATTATTTCATTGATGTTTTCCATTATGGCTGGCAATAAAGACATAGTATCTTTTATTCAAATGACATTATAATCTTTTTAGTGAAAGCAATTCAAACATTATTATGCTTCTAATTGATGACAAATTAAGAAGTCTACTTAATTACTTCATCTCACTATGCCCTAATTTTTTTCCCACTATGAGAGGAGTTAAATCCAGACCCTTCTAACTTAAATTCATACCCGTATCTATTAATATCTATTAATTAGTTTTAAAATCTTATTTTATTTTTCTTTTATTTTTGACTTTTAAACAAAATTATATCTTTTGAGTAAATATCAAACTAATCTAAGTACATGAGGTTATGTACGAATTAAATTTGTAAAAAAATAATGATTTATACAAGAATTAAAATTTAAATATTTATCATATATTGAAATTTTTATTTCTCCTAATTTCTCTTTCAAACCTTGTGAAATTTGTGAAAGTATATACTAAGCATAATATAGGATTCTATTTGATTACAAAACCATTGATTTATATATTCTTAAAACTATGTATTTTATTAATAGATTAAAACATTAATAAAATAGGGGACTTATCGTATATTAAAAAAGAAAACGGAGATTATTGAGGAGACATATTAAGAGAAAAGAATATAATTAATAACTCTTCAACTTCTATTAATTATTTGTTATAAAGCAATTAATGTACAAATACAAAAATTAAAAATAAAAATAGCGACATAGTTGATTGGAAGTTAGAATAGAGAAGGAAAGGTTGTCAAATTGATAAATAATATAGATAGGGGTATAGAATTAAGTTGGAGAAGTGTATAACCTAATAGAGATTATACAGTTAAGGCCATTCGTGAGAGAAGGAATGAATCTAATCTTGAAAGAATATTCAATATAGCCTCAGTTTTTAGTACATAAATAATCCAAGATTCAACCCAATAATACATCACTAAACTAAAATAATATACTAAACTACAATATATACCCTGTTTGCTTTAAAAACAAAACAATAGAAATAACCACTCAAAATAAATATTAGGATGCAAAAACTCTGGTAGATCTGGTGGCTACTCTATTTTTAATAGAAAAATTGAAACTTCAAGAACTCTGCGGCTTTTCTTTTAACAAAAATAGAAATTTAGAAAAAAAAAAAACTTCAATCGACAGGGGAAAGGAGGGAAGGATGAGAATAAGAAGATCGCAAGAAAACAAAGAGGATGAAGACGAGTTGCGGGAAGAAAATTAAAGGAGTTTAGCAGACAAGGGTTTGACAACTTGGAATATATATGCCGTTGAAGGGGAAGTGCTGATAGAGGAGGAAGCCAGAGAAAAAGGGAGGGGGACTTTAAAAACCTTGGAAGAGGAAGCATGAGATACGGAGGGGTGGGCTAGGGATTGCAGAGGAATTTTCACCAAGCCAAATTAGAGTCACACAAATCTATATCTAAACCGTTAAAATTCAAACCAAGAGGAAGAAAAAAATAAAAAAATTATAAAACAACTAAACTAACCATGATTGCCAAATGAATCTCAATTATACAAAGAGTAATATAATATTCTTGATAAAATTTTATTCAATCATTACAAAGCTCTAAAATTTAAACCATTAGATTTTAAAATACTTAAAAGAAAAAAAATTAAATTTATTAAAACAATATTTTTTGACATTTATATCCTCTCTTCACTCTTAGTATATACATTTAGATTATCTAAACCCCTTGAAGTGTTGTCATGTCTAACCTATTAATTTAATTAGCTATTGATTTCCTTTTTAATGAGCGCAATTGTTATTAAAACAAGTGCGTATATATGTTAATTTATTTTAACAATTATTGCACACATAAAAAATAAACAATAAGAATATAAAATCATAAAAAAACATTACAAAATAACCCTTAAATTATCATCAATTTTTTCATTAATGAAATTGAAATGAAGCTGGCAAAAAGGCATTGAAGAAATTAAACAATATACAACATAAAATATTTTAACTTTCATGTGTATATATATATATATATATATATATATTCTTTTTATCTGAATTTAAATATTTATATTTATATTATAATTTAAATAAAATAACATTAGAAAAACTGCATGTGAGCTTTCTATTGTTTTCTAAAAAATGAATATTAATAAACACATTAATATTCATTAAATTCAGATATTAAACTTTACAAAACCCATCATAGCTGACATTTGGCAAAGTTCTTAACCAATAAATAATAATAATAACAATAATAATAATAATAATAAAGGCAGAAAAAGAAAAAAAATCCACAAATATTTGTTGAAGCCTTCTTTCCTTTTGTACATTCGTGATATGGTCAACGTTGATCAACTCACCTAGAGCAAGTCCCCACACCTTTTGTACTGCAGAACAAGACTGACTTTGTAGCAATCCATTGGGTGAAATTTTGAGGTGTTCCCACAAATGCGATCGTTCTATAAATACTTCTTTGCACCGCCAACTTGGCACCACAACCACACCAACTAAAATTCAAATCTTCTTGGGCTTCTTCTTTAATTCTCCCCAGCTATTTTCAATCAACTAAGTTCTTGAAATCATGGGCATGATCACTTACGATTCAGTGGTTACCTCCTCAATTGCCCCCGCAAAGATGTTCAAAGCCTTCATTCTTGATGCTGACAACCTCATCCCTAAGGTCTTGCCACAGGCAATTAAGAGTGTTGAAATCCTCGAAGGAGATGGAGGAGCCGGAACCATCAAGTTGATCACTTTTGGTGAAGGTAGCCAATTTAAGAGTGTCAAGCATAGAGTTGACGGACTTGACAGAGAAAGCTTCAGCTATAGCTACAGCATCGTTGAAGGAGATGCCTTAATGGGTGTGCTTCAGTCAATCTCTTACGTGGTTAAGATTGAAGCCTCTGCCGATGGAGGGTCAATCTGCAAGACCAGCAGCACATACCACACCAAAGGTGATGTCCAGATCACTGAAGAACAAATTAAGGAAGGAAAAGAAAAGGCCTTGGCTATGTTCAAGGCTGTTGAGGCCTACCTTCTTGCAAACCCGGGTGCTTATTGATTGTTTCTATTATCTCGTCAAAAGCACAATTTCCATTTGAGATAATTTTTCCTTTCTCTTTCTGCTTATTCTTTTCCGTTTGTCGAGTGATGGTGTTTGGTTCTTTGAAACCATATTGTAATACATTCTTATGAATGCAATAATATATTTCGTTTCAAAAGAATTTTTAATTTAAACTGATTTTCATTAGAAAACACTTTATATAATTTCCATTTCAGAAACTATACTATGATGACAGATTATGTTAATTCTAACTTATAAGGACATTGATCCTAACCATATTCTCTGATTTTAAGAATTCTTTCAAAATTTTACAAATTTTGGACCCGGCGGATGGTGAGGTGCGTCCAACTAAAGGATACAAGTCTGTTGGCATTATTAATCCAAACTTATCAATTTGAAAAGTTCAGAATTAATTAGAAGAATTTGTTACTGGTTGTATTTTATTAAGTATTGTTTAGTATTATTAATTATTTAGGTTTCTTAATTTTGTTCTGAGTTGAATTCCTAATTAAAGTAAGAATTATATTTTAAATCTTGTAACACCTATTTATGTGCTTGGTATCTAGAGTTGTGTACGTGATAGAGTTATAATTTTGGACTTTGTCCTGTGAGATAGTGTTAGGTTTAATCTTAGGAGAATTTAAGAGAATACTATAATTTTAATTTGTTGTATTTATGAGTATTGAGAAACAAACACACATTGTATTATTTGATGTACAATACATGTGTAAACACGCATTGTATTGTTTAATGTATAATGCTCGTATTAATTACATATCAAGCATGCTCTGTTAATTATTTTTATACTACGTTGGGGTTTTGGAACATTTCGTTTTACAATTTTGGTTAAGCAAAGCAGTGAGCTTTTCAAATATAGGATTTTTAACATTATAATTAACACCCTTAGGGCCATTTTCACTTTTGTACCCCAATCATTTTATAACAATTATATGCTATCTTTCAATTTTATTTGCTGCAGTATGGTTTGATTTTTGAATATTTTGTATCAGTGCCGTTCAAAAACCTTGTAGATTGTTCCTAGTACAACTGATTTTGAAGTAGTTTATGCTCTAAGCGATACATCCATTGTCGACGCAAATTATGAGAAATACTATTTACTGTGGATTTTGCATTAAAATTACCTTTTGTGGGGACGAACAGAAAACCAGCAATGCTGGACAGAGTTCTTGACAATAGTGCAAAAATGATCTTCAAAACCAAATTCTGCAAGAATTAATAGCAAGAAAGGCCAGTATACCCTATCAAAAGTCTTAGCCATATCAATTTGAAAAATAAGATTATTACCCAGAATTCGCTTGTTGATTGTGTGGAGAAATTCGTGAGCCAAAAGAACATTGTCTGAAATATTCCTTCCAGGAGTGAAACCCCATTGAATAGGGGTGTAAGGCAAGGAGACCCTTTGCCACCAACTCTGCTTATTTTGTCACAAGAGAATATGTCTCGGGGCTTGAATGATCTTCTTCAGAGCCAATATTTTATCCCTTATGCTACCGCTGCCAACTGTCCTCAGTGACACATTTTAGTTTTGCAGATGGTACGATGGTATTCTGCACTGGCGAGAAGCGATCATTAAAGGTGCTCTAGAAGTTACTTGATGAATACCAACGTTGTTCGGCGCTGTTGATCAATAATACCAAAAGCTCTTACATAATATCTGACAAAGCGTCCTCCCAACATAATTCCATTATCCATAGCATTTTGGGTTTTTGTAGAAAAACTCTTACCTTTTACATTTCTGGGTTGCCCTATTTATAAATATAGAAGCAAGACGACCTTCTTCTCAACCTTATTAGATAAGATTCACCACAGGATTTCTGGTTGGCAGTTCAAGTTCCAGAATCAAGCTGGAAGGATTACTTTAATAAAAGCTATTTTATCATCCATTCCCATGCATCTATTGCATTCTGTTCAGCCTCCTTTGTCAGTTTTTCAAGCTATGAATCACGCCTTTTCTAAGTTTTTTTGGGGCGCTTATCTTGATGGACCCAGGCGACATTGAAGATCTTGGCCTTCTTTGTGTTTCCCTTATGCAGAGAATGGTTTGGGGTTTCGGTCTTGGTTGGATGTTTCCGCTGTTTATTCTTGCAAATTATGGTGGTGTTTCAGACTTGGGGATACCTTGTGGGCTTCATTTATGTGGTCTAAGTATTCCGGAGGGGCTACTCATCCTTTATTGTTTCCAACACATAATCAACCTTCTCATCTATGGAGGCACCTTCTGTCGACTAGAGATATGGTTAACTCCTTTTTTGGCACAGAGGTCCTGTCTTGTTGGCATCTATCAATTCCTCTGTTCAGGTTGGCACTTCAAATGTTTAAATCCTAGATGAACTCACCTTATTTTATGCACAAATTCTCCACGTTCATGTTCTGATCAAGGTGTTGGATCGATCAATTAATGGATATAATTATTGACTCCACTAATTGCGATTAGACTAAGAGTACAGTTACGTTCTTTTAGTGGAGTGGAATGAAATTAATAAATTATTTTTATTGACAAAATAATTTATTGGAGCATAGTCTAATTGTATCCGGTCAGGTCCCTTCAATGGCTCCTAATTATGGGATAATAATAAATTATAATTTATTTATAATTTATTAATAAAAATTGCAGAAAACCAAAAATCGTATTTTAGATGGAATAGGATAAGTGGAAATAGTTGTACCCAACTATACTTTTCTTATTCTATCAGGATTCGTATTTTGAGATAGAGTCCAATATACATATTGGGATATGACTTTATTTTCAACATACGTGAGAAATATCATTGTTGTTCTCTGAGTTTTTTCTCTCAGTTTTTGTGTGAGTCCACCCTCAACAAAGAGAGAAACAAAATACGATTAACAATTTTCTGGTCCAAGGAGATTACATTGAAGAAGGCTTGGGGGTCTAGAGCATTACCAGAAGGCCAAAGATTTCAAGAATCGTATTGGTGAAGGCGATATCTACAAAGGTATGATCCGTTTTCACGTATTCTCAAGGTTTAATCTGGTTGACACATAAGCATATCGATCCTATTAGCTAACAATTGGTATCAGAGCCAGGTTTTGATATGTGTTTATGTGTTAAGATTAAATCTTTTATGCATATGAATAATGCATTTATGTTCATGGTGAATGATTTGATTAATTCTGTTCAAAATAATTTTATGCCCATAGTTTTTTATTTGGTGAATATGTATAAGTATTATTGAGTCTTGTAACAAAAGGGGTGGATTACATCTCCATGTTTCCCTTTTGGGTTTTTTTTTTTAATTTTATTTTATGTTGTTAAAAAAAAATGTAATTGGCAGACTGAAGCTTGGCGAACGAAGACCCGTTTGAGAGATTGTAATTGGCGCTGGGTTATGCTTGCTGTGGGTGGGTTGGCCATGGGCCAGTAGGCAGCGCCTGAATGCCTTCTATTTAGAAGCCTTGGGCTTGCTGTCGCTGGGTTGGCCTTAGGCCAATAGATCAACAGACAGCGGCCTGATTGGCTTGGCCATCGGGCCTAGGCAGACGCTAGGCTGGCCCGAAAGGGCTAGCAAATCCAGCAAGTGCCTTCTTTAATTAGATAAAAAGAAAGGGGATTTTGACAATGATGGGTTTTGAACCCAGGCCACTAGTGTATTCTCTCTAAGACTAAACCACTGCACCATCAACAGTCTTGTGACAGAAGTTGCGCCATTTAATTGATATTGTAGAAGATTGAAGAATTAGCTATATTGTTAGCTAATTATTATTTTCAATTGTAAATTTGCAATTTTATTTTTGAGTCAAGGTTGGTCATAAAATTATTATTATTTTATAGTTTTTACTACTTAATTTTGATTGAATTATATATCATTCATGTTAATATGCCATATAGTTTGCATTAACACCGCTCTAGGTACTATTTAGTTATGCATAAATGAATTAAGATTTTTTTAAATTATTAAAAAAAATTAAGTGTGAAATGGTTAATTTTAATTGACCTTTGGCCTCCCCTATTAGCCCATTAGTAAAATTAACGTTTGCTTCATGCCATTTTAAATGGTCTCCCTATAGGAAGGCTACGTTTTATTGGTTACTAGATTGGGCATCAAAATTTTAATTATTATTTTTTTAAGTTTAATTCATTCATAATTACCCTATAGGTGATGTGATTGGATTAGAAACTTTATATTTAAAAATAAAATAAAATAAATTTTGAATATAGGGATTACACTTAAATCAAAGACATTATAAGGACTTCCTATAGACTATGATGGCCAAAATATTAATAACACTAAAACTAATATTGCATTTAGATGCAAGATATATTAATTTTAGTGGGATGATCCAGGCCTAACTATAAGTTATATTGTTATCTCCTATAGAGGTGCATATTACTTTGGGGTTTTAGGTTGTGGATCTTCATCTAACTATAAGTTACATTGTTATCTCCTATAGTGGTACATGTTACTGTAGAGTTTTAGGTTGTCATATTTTGATAGTAGTTTCTATTACTACTTAAAATATTATCATATTGATCATGCATCATACTATTTTATATTGATCATGTATCATGATATGATAAAATGGCTCATATGTTTTATTTTATTTAATTTCAGAAAAATGACTTCCAACACTTTATCCCAAATTTTAACAAAGAACCAACTAGTTGGAGAAAATTTTATTGATTGGAAAAGGAACCTCATAATTGCACTCACTGCTGAGAAGCTCAAATATGTGCTAACTGAACCATGTCCTACTAAGCCTACTAAATAGTCCACGTGCGAACAAAAAGAGGCTTATGATAAGTGGTTGAGTTCTGATGAGATGGCTCGCTGCTACATTTTGGGATCTATCTCAAATGTGTTGCAGCAGAAACATGAGAACATGACAACCGCTACAGACATCATGCGAAGCCTCCAGCAAATGTTTGAGCACAAAGGACGTTAGGCCCGTTAAGCAGCAATAAGGCGCATAATGACTATGCGCATGAAACCTGCAACGCCCATGAGGGATCATATGTTAGAATTTATCGCTTAGTTTAACGCGGCAAAGGTCTTAAGGGCTGAAATTAAGCTTGGGACTCAGGTAGACATGGCTCTAGAAACTCTCCTAGAGATGTTTTCACAGTTCAAAGTTAATTATAGCATGAACAAGATGGATATGTCTCTTACAGAGTTAATGAATGAGCTGGAGAGTGCCAAGGCTACCCTAAAAGTGGGAAGTGGCAACGCTCTTGTTCTAACTCATGCTGGATCTTCCTCTTCCAAGCCTAAGGGCAAAGGAGGAAATAAGAGGAAGCATAACAATAAAGAGCCTAAGCAGCAGGTTAAGAAAGCAAAAGTGGATGAGAAGCCCAAAGGCAAATGTTTCCACTGCAAGCAAAAGGGACATTGGAAGTCACAGTGCCCAGATTACTTAGCTAAATGCAAGCAAGGTATTGGGGAGTTATCCTACGTTAAAACTTGTTTGGTGGTTGATTCTACAAATACTTGGATGGTAGATTCTGAAGCCACTAACCATGTTTGCAATTCATTGCAGGGGTTCCAAGTAACCAGACATCTTAATGAAGGAGAGCATACTCTAAGGGTTGGCACAGGATCAGTAATATCTGCAAGAGCTGTTGGAGATGTTTATCTTTATTTTGATAATAAACATTTGGTTTTGAAAGATTGTTATTATGTTCCCAACATTTATCGAAATTTGATTTCGGTTTCTTGGTTATTCAAACAAAAATATTTCTGTTAAATTTTATAAATTTTCAGTAGAGATATTTTTGAATAACTCTTTGATATGTCATGGATATTTAAATAACGATCTGTATGTTTTGAAACCTACCAACAGTTCATTATATCATACTGAAACTAACAAACGCATTAAGTTATCTCCTACTAATGAGACTCTCCTATGGCATCTTAGACTTGATCATATTAATCTAAATAGGATTCAAAGACTTGTAAAAGAAGGTCCTTTAAGTGACTTAAAGGTGGAACCTTTTCAAGTTTGCGAATCGTGTTTGGAAGGTAAAATGACCAAAAGATCACTTCCTTCCAATGGAACTAGAGCAAAGGGAGTCTTAGATTAGTACACTCTGACGTATGTGGACCAATTAGTGTCCAAGCTAGAGGTGGGTATGAGTATTTCATTACTTTTACGGATGATTACTCAAGATATGGCTATGTTTACCTAATGACTCATAAGTCTGATGCCTTAGAAAAATTCATAGAATTTAAGGTTGACACTGAGAAGCAGTTAGGAAAGAACATTAAGACACTTTGATTAGATCGAGGTGGAGAATATCTATCCCATGACTTTAGATCATATTTGTCAGAAAATGGGATTTTATCCCAACTAAGTGCACCTGGAACTCCTCAACAAAATGGAGTGGCAGAAAGGAGAAATAGGACGTTGTTAGACATGGTCAGAACAATGCTAGGCTTCTCTACACTCAGTACATCTTTTTGGGGATATGCTATACAACCTGCGACATATATATTGAATATGGTTCCATCAAAGTCTATCCCTAAGACTCCAATGGAATTGTGGAATGGGCGGAAGCCTAATTTGACACATATCCGAATTTGGGATTGTCCTGCATATGTGCTAAAGGGAAAGATGGATAAGATGGAATCACGATTAAATTTATGTTTGTTTGTTGGGTATCCAAAAGGAATAAGGGGATACTACTTCTATAGTCCTCAAGATAAGAAAATATTTGTAAGCACAAATGCAATTTTCTTAGAGAACAAGTACATAGAAGAACAAGGATCTAAGAGTAGGGTTATTTTGGAAGAAACCAAGGGAGATAATCCCAAGCAAATGGTTACTGAAACCCATACTCAAGATTCACGTGGAGGAATCGTATCTATGCCACTTAACATGCCAGATTCCAGTGGGAGAAAAGTAGATGTTACACCTTCTATACCCACTGGCTTTTCAGCACATAAAGTGGAAGAACCTCCTGCCCCTGTTCAAAATCCAGTCGTTGAGGAATCAACAAATCTAGTTCCAGTCAACGAGGAGGAGGAAAGTCCAATCATCTAGGAGCCTCCACAGCTTAGACGTAGTGGGAGAGTCATTCGACGTCCCTCTAGATACTTACTCTATGGAGAAGCTTTTCAAGCAGTCTCTTTTGAGGAAGAAGAGAATCCCGCCACGTATAAAAAAGTTGTAGAGGACATAGACACAGACCATTGGAAGAGTGCAATGGATTCAGAAATGAAATCCATGTACACTAACTCCGTCTGGGAACTCGTGGACCTGCCTAATGGGGTAAAACCTATTGGGTGCAAATGGGTCTACAAAGAAAGAGAGGAGTAGATGGGAAAGTGAAAACTTTTAAAGCTAGATTGGTTGCTAAGGGTTATACCCAATGAGAAGGTATTGACTATGAGGAAACCTTCTCGCCTGCGGCCATGCTAAAGTCTATAAGAATCCTCCTATCCATTGCAGCTCACTTCGACTATGAAGTATGGCAAATAGATGTCAAGACAGCTTTCCTTAATGGAAATCTTGACGAATGTATCTACATGGTACAGCCAGATAATTTTATCCAAGAAGGTCAAGAACAAAAAGTTTGTAAGTTGAATAGGTCCATATATGGGCTTAAACAAGCGTCTAGATCATGGAATATCAAGTTTGATCAAGCCATTAAAACTTATTGTTTTAATCAGCATCCTGATGAACCTTGTGTCTATAGGAGAATTATAGATAGTAAGGTGATTTTTCTCATGCTGTATGTTGATGACATCCTTCTCATTGAAAATGATGTAAGAACATTAACATTGGTGAAAAGTTGGTTGGGTAAACAGTTTGATATGAAGGACTTGGGAGAAGCAAGATATATTCTGGGCATTCAAATCCTTCGGGATTGAAGGAACAGACAGATAGCTTTATCTCAAGCTTCATATATTGACAAAATACTGACGAGATTTTCAATGCAAAATTCCAAGAAAGGTCAATTGCCTTTCAGACATGGAATTCAGTTATCTCAGAAGGATAGTCCTAAAACTCCTAATGAAGTTGAGTACATGAAACGAGTTCCTTATGCATTAGCTGTAGGAAGTCTCATGTATGCTATGCTTTGTACTCGTCCAAACATTTGTCATGCTATTAGGATGGTCAATAGATATCAGTCAAACCCAGGACCGGAACACTGGACAGCAATCAAGCATATATTCAAGTATCTTCGCAGAACTCGGGGATATATGCTAGTTTACTCAGCTCCAAAATTGGTACCTATAGGTTACATTAATTCTGATTTTCAAGCTAATAAAGATCTTCGCAAGTCCACCTCAAGCTCTGTTTTTACCTTAGGTGGTGGTGTAGATGTGTGGAGAAGTATCAGACAATATTATATTGCTGACTGTACAATGGAAGCTGAATATGTGGCAGCCTGTGAAGCAGCTAAAGAGGCTGTATGGTTGAAGAAGTTCTTGATAGAATTTGAAGTGGTTCCTTCTGCATCTCAAGCCATTAGTTTATACTGTGACAACAGTGGTGCAGTGGCAAATGCAAAAGAACCACGCAGCCATTAGCGTGGTAAACACATTGAATGTAAATATCAACTACTTAGGGAGATCATTCAACGTGGAGATGTAGAAGTGTGCAAGATTTCTTTTGCTGAAAATCTTGCTGATCTTTTTACTAAAAGTTTACCTATAACTGTTTTTAGAAGTCATATAGAAAGTATGGGTATCGTCCGTGGAGGAATTCTCGATCTCCTCCTCAATCTGAATCTCTTTGCTTAGACAGATAAACTCGTTTTATTATGAACGCCTACAATAAAACCCATAGATTAAACCTTATTTACTAAAATCATCGAAGAATTCTTAAGCTGAAGTTCCACTGAATTATTCTTCAATCTACAAAATGTTATCAGTAGGGTCAAATTGCTAGATTTTTTCTTGTCCTCAGTTCTTCTTTTAGTTTCTCAACTTTCCTACGTTTCTTCTTTGTTTCAGAGAGTTCAGAATTGTTAAACACTTCCCTTCATTTTCTCACCGTGTAACACTTTCCTTCAGTCTTTGATGCTTACGGGATAGTGAGGATCCAAATAATATAATAATGTCTTCCATTCACTATATGTAAACCATGATATTATTATATTAATTCCTACCGATTTCATATTAAAATATGATATTTCTCAATCAAAAAGCCAACCCATGTCACTTAGTATGATTCATGCGCGGGTTCATGGTAATAAAAGGGTCAAGGTATTGTACACATCTACTCAAAATTAGTAAATATACAATATTGCAAGCTAATAGGGATGCTTTTCACCCTATGAAGTGGAAAGTGAGAACACGTATTACCACGTATAATTCTCAAACACACAGATTAAGTAATACATGGATCTCCATCAAAGAGGGATATTACAAGCTCACTAATTTAGAAAGGAAAAATGACTCACTTGGGATGCATAGTTCAAGTAAAGAAATTTCATTTGAGGGTGGGGACGGCGGCGCTGCCTAATTCAAGGGAAACAATGCAGTTTGAGGTGACCAATACAAACCGCTGGACCATTAAAAGGAAGCAGCACTACTAGAACTAAAACAAGTAGCACTACCTGGTCGAAGAAAAATTAGCGGCAAGAACTTATGAGAAGTAGTGCTTCTTGAGCTGGACGAGGTAGCTCTGGCCATAGTATGATATCGTACAAATACCAGACACGAATTCCAAGATGTTTTTCTAGAGATTTCTACGGTCCAAACTACAGAGTAAAGGAAGGAAAAACCGACTAGGACCTCTAAAGCCCAACTCTCACTGCAAAAAAAAAACACACAAACACACAATTTACCTACAGATATTAGTAAGGGAAAAGGGCCTTTACTAATTAGCAAGGGCTTTCCGATGTATTAGTTAGAGAAAATTAAGTTTGACCAATGGTTGTAAATCCATCGTGTACCTGCGACGGAATAGAGAAAGAACAAATTCGCTCAGAAACCACTGAGGGTTTACTGTTGGACAATTTCCTAGAGACAAAAATGCGTTGTCCCTCATTAATCTATTGGCAACTAGCTAGAACTTACCGAGGGATTTTGTATCATCACTTAGCGGGAAAAATTGGTGCATGAAATTGCTCCTAATCCCTCTGTAATTTAGCAAGGGATTAATAATGCACCTTTGCTATGTTTAGATAATTGTTTTGCAAGTCTAATAAAAACCACTACAAGAAAATTGTAAACCTACCACGGACTTTTGTCATGAAAATTTTTCCGTGGCAATCAGCGATGGATTTTGCCACGAAATAGCAAAATACAAGCAACTTGCGAGGGAAAAAATACCATAGCAAATCCGTGACTGTTTGCCATGGAATTGCGATGGCAATAGTAGCATGTAGAGATGAAAAAATATTCCGTCACAAATCGATAGCAAAAAATTATGCCTAACATTAGCCATCGATTTGTGATGGAAAAATTTTTGTGGCAAAATTATGCCAAACATTAGTCACGAATTTGCCATGGAATCACAAAATTAGACTTATTCCATGGCAAATCTGCGGCAGATTGCCACGGATTTGCCACAGACTTTTTTCTTTTTTTTGTTCTAATTTTTTAATTATATTGGTTTGTATTAATTTTTGTTCCATACCTTTTAAATAACAACGACGGAATGTTTTGTAAGTATCTTGATTTATTTATTTTCTAATGCATTCATTCTTGAAATGGATTTGAAAATAAGATGGATTATTTTTTTGTATCGAAATATATGTTCGTATTAAAATAATTTTTTTAAAGAAATGATATAATTTTATTTTATTTTGACTATAAAAGCCATTGAAAATGTCAATGTAATTAACTATATTAACATTGACAGTATGCAAAAAAGTATGTTACGCAAAGTAGTGATAAAAAGAAATGGTTAAATTTTTATTATATGTTTCGTGGCTGATTGCCATGGATTTGCCACGGAATCACAAAACTAGACTTGTTCCGTGGCAATTCCGTGGCAGATTGCCACAGATTTGCCATGGCATTTTTTTCTTTTTCTGCTCTAATTTATTAATTATATTAGTTTGTATTAATTTTTGTTCCATACCTTTTAAATAACAACGACAAAAATATTTTGTAATTATCCTGATTTATTTATTTTCTAATGCATTCGTTCTTGAAATGGAATTGAAAATTAGATGTATTATTTTTTAATATCGAAATATATGTTCGTATTTAAATAAAAAGTTTTAAAGAAACGATATAATTTTATTGTATTTTGACTATAAAAGCCATTGAAAATATCAATATAATTAACTATATTATCATTGAAAGCATGCAAAATAAGTATGTTACGCAAATTAGTGATAAAAAGCAAGGGTTATATTTTTGTTATGTGTTGCGTGGCAAATCCCTAGCTGATTGCCACGGATTTGCCACGGAATCACAAAATTAGACTTGTTCCACTGCAATTCCATGGCAGATTGCCACGGATGTGCCATGACATTTTTTTCCCTTTTTTTTTGTTCTAATTTATTAATTTATTTTATTTTTTTCAGGAGTGACTATATATATTGACTTTGAATAATCTTACCAATAAATATAGGTTATTTTAAAAATTATCTTGCTTCCACTATTTTAAATTCTTAACTTTTTATTTTAAAAAATTTAAAACTTCTAGCACAATTAAAATTAATTTCAATCTAAAAAATTTCATTCCTCCAAAAATTACTAATTTTTTTTAACAACAAAATCCATTAGAAATATCAATGCAATTAACTATATTACCATTTAGAATATACAAATTATATGTTAGGTAAAATAGTCATAAAAAGAACAAGAAAATTTTATTATGTGTTCCATGGCAAATCCATGGCAATTTACCACGGATTTGCCACGGAATATTATGTTAATTTCATTAATTATTTTTCTTGGCAAATTGTCACAGATTTGCCACGGATTGTGTTAGTCTGTGGCAAATCCTTACCAAATTGCAAGGGATTTGCCACGGATTTATTTTTTCCTTTTTTATTTTTATTTTTATTATTTTTATTTTTATTTCATACATTTTGATTAAAACGGTCAAAAGTTTTAAAAATATTTTATATTTTATCTCTAACTTATTTATTCTTGAAAAAGAATTTATACGAATTTAAAATAGAATGTTATATTTTTGTGTGTCAAAATATGTGTATATTAAAATAAAAAAAATTTAAACTTTTTTAAGATTTTAATATTTTATGATAGAATGTAATATTTAATATTTTTATTATTTTATTTAAAAAATTAGAATACTTTGATTAAAAATTCTAAATTTATTAATTTTATTATATTTAAAAAATTAAATTAAGTGAATTTAAAAAAAATACTAAATTTACATTAAAAAAATGATTGTTTCACTTTCAAAGGCCCCTATCTTTGTAAATACCTTAGGTTTTCGAGGTTTGTGTGTGTAAATGCCTCTCTCTCTCTCTCTCTCTCTCTCTCTCTCTCTGTGTGTTTTTGTGTGTGTGTATGAATATATATATGTGTGTGTGTACTTAAATATGTGTGGTGTGTGGGGTGTGTGTATATATAAATCATTTAAATAAAAAATATAGTATATTTGATAGTATATAAAAATTTAAAGTTATATAAATATACAAAATATTTTTTATACTGAATAATATGGTTTTATATTGAATTTAATATGATTATTATATGCTGTTATAATACTTTTATTTTTAAAAAAAGTACACAAAGATTGTTCAGAGTAGTTTAAATAAATAAATAAAAAAGGATAGCGCAACAATTGTCGTAGCTCAGCGGCTAAACACAACATCTGCTATTTCGGAGGTCAAAGGTTCGAGTCTTGCGCTGCGTAATTCTTGAACCATTTAGGGGCTGTGATCCGGTGTGACTGGTGCGTGAGGAAGACTGTGCACCGAATAGTCCATGATAAGAGGACCTAGCAAATTAACTAATCCATCAGTGACATAGCAAGGACCTAGCAAACGGATTTGGTGATTATGTAATCCATGCAAATCTCACGCAAAATTCGTGGGATTTACTAAATGAGTTCAAATTTTGAGTTGCCACTTCAAATTTTAAATTGTTTTCATCGTTTACCGCTAGAATTCCAATGGCCCTTTGAATTTTTTCTTTTTTGTGTTTTTTACTGCTTAAAATTTGGCATAGCAATTCGTGTCCCATGGGAATAGTTACGTTCCCTTGGAAATACATCGCTAATTAGCGAGGGACTTCTAAGTGAATTTTTCATTTTTCCTAAATCTTAAGTTATATTTTAATGTTCGATGTCCATTTTGGCATATACATATGTATGTTATCATTTTCAAGCGGCTTTGTATATAAATTTCCCAAAGTTATAACTTTTTATATTTAAATTAATATAGCGATAATTGATCCTACATATGCTGAACTATATGTTATATAGTAATATAACATGGAAATAAATATGTATCCATATATATTGTATAGAAAATCTCGTGAAATATAATAAAATGTAGTATAACGTTATTTTTTTTGTTTAATATACACATCATTTGACATTTTTCATTACGAACAACATATGGATTTGATATGAAACATTTTATATTTTGAATGACAAAAACTACATGGATTGAGGATGTGGTCATTGATGATCAGCAATCGAGGCATTAGTATATATGGTAGATGTTATGAAAATAAATTTATTTAAAACTACATTGATATCTATTTTTGTCTTTTATATTTTATTTAATAATTTTTATTCAAAAATTGGTTTGTAAAATGTAGAATTCGAGCATTCAGTTATTTAAAACCCCACTACCTATGTAATGCATATTGGTCGGGGATTTTGCCCCTCCTTTGGATTAGGGATCTTTATAATGTAGTATAGAAATAAACAAAATAGACAAATTCTGATAAATTGTAGAACAAAAATTAAAACTTAGAACTCTTAATCTGTAACATTAGACAAATCTCAAATCTAAGACACACCATTCTAATCATCTAAAAATTAAAAGGAGAATGCAATTGTTTTAGGACCATTGTTCAATATAGAAAGGATAAATTCTAAACATTTCTTTGCCTTCCGGTACAACATATCCTGAAAATATGGTTAGACAAAAATTGTGTGAGATTATAAATAATCTCAGTATGTCCATAGTTTGTTTATGTCGCATGGTTTATGAAATAAATATCATGATGTATGAGTGATAATTACTAGAATAGATATAGTCATAATTTGAGTGATTTTATGCATTCCTAAAGTAAAATGTTATTTAAGGGGAGGTCTGGCAAGTACGATTTAAGTATAATGTTTAAATAAATTTTGTCAGGTAAACTATTCAGAACACATTTTTGGAACATAACATTCATTTATTCAAAATTATTGTACCCAATTTTCCATGTCATATATTTTTAAGATACTATACAATGCAAATATTATCACGATACTTCCTATGTGGTTAAGGCACATTCAATGCCAAAATATTATATATGGTATACATCCCTACCGAGAGAATACCCACAAACATCTCTCTTATTTATCCTGTAACACCCTATTACATACATACTCTAAAAAGGGTGGGGATGTCGCCTCGTCCTTAGGACAAGGAGCCATTATAACTAGGTGAAAAGAGATTGAAAAAAAAAAATGAATTAAGTTCAAATCTTATTATAACTCTATCAAAACTTATACAAGTCTCAAAAATCTCTAATAAAATTCTTCAAAATAATTACAATCATAAATCATAAATAAAATCTTCAGGTCTCAAGGCAATCTCAACTTTCGAATCAAGATCTTCATAAAAACATGGTATAAAACACGGTGAGAATTACTTCTCAGTAAGTCCTATGTGTGCTCATGTCAAATTAGGAAATATTTCATGTATGCAACTTTAAACAAATCTTAGAAAAGATTGCAAGTCATATCATTGTACTTTTGAACATGGAGTAGTGTTATACATTTACATTTCTCAAACAAAAGAGCACATTTTAAAAAAAAAAAAATCACTCTAAAATAAAGATGACTATGAAACCCTGCATCATAATCGAGGCCATGAAACCTTCCATCGTGACCATGTATTGTGAAACCCTGCATCACAATATAAGTGGGTGATTGGCCCATTGGGTGAGATACTCCACTCTAAACCCTCACCTACCGGTTATCCACCTCTGGAAAATAGTTCACTTCGACTAAGTTGCAAGCTAGGACTGGCTTGACTGATTAGCATTGGCACTTTATCCAAAAAGAGTTTATCTCCCAATGGAGGCCTCCATAGGAAGACTTTTCCTAGCCTTCTAAAATTACTTCCAACTAGCTTACCCTTGCAATGAAAATTCACAAAAGCTTTGCCATTTTGAAAATGCAATCATGGTTAATTATTTTTAGTTTGAATCTTTTATTCAAAAGACTGAGTATTTTAGTTAGAAACTTTTGTTTGAGCAAAACATTTAGTTTCAACAAGAAAAAGAATGTGTATGATCAAAAACGAAAAGAAATAACCATGGTTGCATTTCAAATACACACTGCCATTCCATAGCAGCAATCATACTTAACTTACAACACTTCGTTTGTCTAACAAATAAGTTTTAGGCAAGAACTTACTTGTCAAGCTTACTCAAATCCTCGGCCTTGTGAATTGTACCTTGAACTTGGGTCCCACTTTCATCTAACAAGAATATTACAAACCCTTAGTCAAACACAAATTCATAAACATGATAAAGCATCCAAGTCTAACCCCCTCTCCCCAACATTCCTCTTGACCAAACTTTACATATGGGGGATTCCAACACTACAAATGATCAAATAGCAGATTCTCAAGCATTAAAAGAGAACATGTGCTAAACAATATGGCAATCAGAGTAACAAGTACTAATTAGTTAACATGTACTAGAATATTAGTCTAAATAACATGAGCCAGCAACCAAACTTATAACTAAATAAGTAAATATATGAGTAATAATAATAATAATAAATAAATATAAATTAAATAATAATAGATTAATAAATAAATAACAAAATAGATAATTAATGAGTAGTTATTAATCAAATCATATTTGATAAATAATAATTGATAAACAACAATAAATAAATAAATAAATAATAATTAACAAATACCAAATAATAATTAATTAACACTTGACAAATTAACGGATTAATAGATTATCAAGCAAGTAGCATTTAATAAATTATGATTAAATAATAAGTCACAACTATTATGTATTAAATTAGTAATAAAAAATAAATAAATAGTTAATTAAATATTAATAGACAAGTAAATAATTAAATAAATAATTAAACACTAAATTTATTAATTTTTGCAAGTGATAGATACCAAGTTGCAATATAGAAATCATTCCAATGAGTGTGAATAACTATTTAGGTCACGAAAATATTTATAATAATAGTAACAAGTATTATTCTTAACATTGATAATAATAATAATAATAATAATAATAATAATAATAATAATAATAATAATAATAATAATAATAATAATAATAATAATAATAACAACAATTAATAACAAGTGATAATAATATTAAATAGTAGTATATAATAAATTTTTTAAATGAATCATAAATATTAATTAATTCTTTTTTTCCAGTTAATGCCTCAGCCCTTTATCATCATATAGCAGCAAGACAGTATCACAATTCATCATATACATAAAGTGTATTAAACCACATGGTTTCGCACTGAACATGGACTCCAATAAACAATTCAAATTGAACAAGCAATCCAGTTCTGTACAATACAAACCCTGCATGAAATTCTCTAACAACACAATCCCAAGCATAAGAATTCAGCAACTGCACCCCCCTCCACCCCCTTCTCCCTATCGTACAGAGAACGAAGGAATCAAAATTTAATACCCAACGCTAGTACACCCACCTTACAGTACTTCCATGTCCTAATATACCAGTTCACATTCAAATCCACATGACTTGTCATAGCAAAGGTAAAGAGATAGACTTTCATTTACCTCTACAGAGAGCGCTCACAACCCGTCCTAAGAAAAATTGATGACTTCATTTCTTTGCAGGACGAACACTGGAATTTCTTCAAGAAGAGGGGTGAACGTGTAATGACGAAGGTGGTGTGTTAGCACTGGCTTGACTGAGAAAATTTGGGTTTCGTTTTTGGAGAAAATAAGGAAAATGTTAGTGGCTTGAAGATGCAAGTGGGAGAAAAGAATCACTGAATGGTGTACTATGGTTGAGAGTGAGTGTAAGGTAGAGCAGGAGAGACCGAAATCCTGAGAGGAAAAATGACAATGCAAACATCTTGTTTTGGTTTGGTGTTCTTGGGCTATGCACAATGCATAGCTGGTCGAGACTGCAGATCAAAGATAAGACCTCATGCACACAATGATAAAATAACTAAGCTTAACCATTTAAAATGAATATGATCAAATATATATAAATAAATATATATATCTAAATATATATATATACATATTAATATGTATATGCGTGTAAATAAGTAAATAATTTGAATATCCAAAAGTAAATAAGCACTTCCGAATAAGTTTGGATTGAAAAAATCTTAAGGAGGAGAAGAGTTTAAAAAAAAAAAAAAACGCAGCTAATTGATTCCAAAAGATTCAAACTTTGGTCTTTCAGAAATACACAACAAGTTCTAACTAATAGACCATAACAACTCTTGTGTGTTCTATCTTCCAAAATCTCTTATTTCTACCCAATTCAATGCTAACTACAATTTCTATTTCTAACATCATAATCTAAAATCTTCTCTTCCCAATGCCCATCATAACTGACATTCGGCATAGTTCTTCACTATTAAAATAGAATTAAAAGAAAAAAGGGCGACAAATACTTCTCGAAGGTCTTCTTTCTTTTTGTTCATTCATAGAATGCAAGCTAACAGCAATGGTTAACGTTGATGTCTAACAACGTAGTCTTATTGGATGGCCGACCAACTAACCCAGAACATGTCCCCACACCATTGGCACTGCATAACTACACTGACTTTGCAGCACTCCAATGGGTGGAATTTTGAGGTGGTTCCCACAAATGAGATCAAACAATTCATCAAACATTCAAATCTTCTTGGGCTCCTTCCTTAATTCTCTCCAACCATTCTCAAGCAACTAAGCTTGAAATCATGGGAATTATCACTTATTCAGAGGTTACCTCCACAATTGCCCCAGCAAAGATGTTCAAAGCCTTCATTCTTGATGCTGACAACCTCATCCCTAAGGTCTTGCCACAGGCAATTAAGAGTGTTGAAATCCTCGAAGGAGATGGAGGGGCTGGAACCATCAAGTTGATCACTTTTGGTGAAGGTAGCCAATTTAAGAGTGTCAAGCATAGAATTGACGGACTTGACAGAGAAAGCTTCAGCTATAGCTACAGCATCGTTGAAGGAGATGCCTTAATGGGTGTGCTTCAGTCAATCTCTTACGTGGTTAAGATTGAAGCCTCAGCCGATGGAGGATCAATCTGCAAGACCAGCAGCACATACCACACCAAAGGTGATGTCCAGATCACTGAAGAACAAATTAAGGAAGGAAAAGAAAAGGCCTTGGCAATGTTCAAGGCTGTTGAGGCCTTCCTTCTTGCAAACCCTGGTGCTTATTGATTGTTTCTATTTTTCCGTCGAAACCACAATTTCCTATTTCAAGTGAATCTTTACTTTTGGCTTATTCTCCGATTTTAGGTAATTGTGGAAGGATGCAGAGAGCACATGCTTCTATAACCTCTCACCGGAATCCTTTCCCAAGCCAAATATTGTAATAAATTTGTGGAAATTTACGTTGCAGTGTTAGTTCAATTTCAGTTTGAAGTTGTTCAGTGAAAACTGAAACATGCTAGCTTATTGTTGAATCAAGTCACGAGCATAACTTAATTTGCAAATTGGCATTGCATTTGCATCCAACCAAAAAAAAAAAAAAAAAAGAGCCTACTGACATCGTTTGCTTGGCCAAGCAGGCAAAATGTCGCAGCCCCTATTACATATAAGTGTACTATGAATATCAACGTTGACGGAGATATCCGCCATAGTTGTCTGACTACTTAGTAATAAGATCCTATGAAGCATAGTCATATCAGTTTTGTACTTTTTTTTTTTAGGTTCTGTAAAATTTGTATAATACACGTATTATTTACAAATTAAGAATACTTAATTAAATATTTTTTATACTGGGCTATGGTTTTGGAACATAGAAGCATTTTGAAGTTTTTATTAAGCAAGGTGTTGGGATGGGTAACTGAAGCAACACACAAATATATAGAAAAGAAGAAAGAAAATAATAAATAAAACACAATACAAAAATTTAACGTGGTTCGGTCTCAATTAGACCTACATCCACGACCCTGAAGAGAAACACTCCACTATGTAATTTTTGGACGGACAAAATTACAAACCCTCACAAAATAACTCAAAGCCCAAAAAATCTCCCAGTTTATTAGGCTCAATGAGTTGGTATACTCTCCTTAAAACAATGTCTATGATGGCCAAAATATTAATAACACTAAAACTAATATTGCATTTAGATGCAAGATATATTAATTTTAGTGGGATGATCTAGGCCTAATTATAAGTTATATTGTTATCTTTTATAGAGGTGCATATTACTTTGGGGTTTTAGGTTGTGGATCTTGACCTAATTATAAGTTACATTGTTATCTCCTATAGAGGTACATGTTACTGTAGAGTTTTAGGTTGTCATATTTTGATAGTAGTTTCTATTACTACTTAAAATATTATCATATTGATCATGCATCATACTATTTTATATTGATCATGCATCATGATATGGTAAATGGCTCATATGTTTTATTTTATTTAATTTCAGAAAAAATGACTTCCAACACTTTATCCCAAATTTTAACAAAGAACCAACTAGTTGGAGAAAATTTTATTGATTGGAAAAGGAACCTCATAATTGTAATCACTGCTGAGAAGCTCAAATATGTGCTAACTAAACCGTGTCCTGCTAAGCCTACTGAACAGTCCACGTGCGAACAAAAGGAGGCTTATGATAAGTGGTTGAGTTCTGATGAGATGGCTCGTTGCTACATTTTGGGATCTATCTCAAATGTGTTGTAGCAAAAATATGAGAACATGACAAATGCTACAGACATCATGAGATGCCTCCAGCAAATGTTTGAGCACAAAGGACGTCAGGCCCGTCAAGCAGCAATGAGGCGCATAATGAATATGCGCATGAAACCTGGAACGCCCGTGAGGGATCATATGTTAGAATTGATCGCTTAGTTTAACGTGGCAGAGGTTTTAGGGGCTGAAATTAAGCCTGAGACTCAGGTAGACATGGCTCTAGAAACTCTCCCAGAGATGTTTTCATAGTTCAAAGTTAATTATAACATGAATAAGATGGATATGTCTCTTACAGAGTTAATGAAGGAGCTGGAGAGCGCCAAGGCTACCCTAAAAGTGGGAAGTGGCAACGCTCTTGTTCTCACTCATGCTGGATCTTCCTCTTCCAAGCCTAAGGGTAAAGGAGGAAATAAGAGGAAGCATAACAATAAAGAGCCTAAGCAGTAGGTTAAGAAAGCAAAAGTGGATGAAAAGCCCAAACGCAAATGTTTCCACTGCAAGTAAAAGGGACATTGGAAGTCACAGTACCCAGGACATTGAAAGGTATTGGTGAGTTATCCTACATTAAAACTTGTTTAATGGTTGATTCTACAAATACTTAGATGGTAGATTCTGGAGCCACTAACCATGTTTGCAATTCATTGTAGGGGTTCCATGTAACCAGACATCTTAATGAAGGAGAGCATACTCTAAGGGTTGGCACAGGATCAGTAATATCTGCAAGAGTTGTTGGAGATATTTATCTTTATTTTGATAATAAACATTTGGTTTTGAAAGATTGTTATTATGTTCCCGACATTTATCAAAATTTGATTTTGGTTTCTTTGTTATTCAAACAAAAATATTCTGTTAAATTTTATAAATTTTCAGTAGAGATATTTTTGAATAACTCTTTGATATGTCAGGGATATTTAAATAACGATCTGTATGTTTTGAAACCTACCAACAGTACATTATATCATACTGAAACTAACAAACGCATTAAGTTATCTCTTACTAATGAGACTCTCCTATGGCATCTTAGACTTGGTCATATTAATCTAAATAGGATTCAAAGACTTGTAAAAGAAGGTCCTTTAAGTGACTTAAAGGTGGAACCTTTTCAAGTTTGCGAATCGTGTTTGGAAGGTAAAATGACCAAAAGATCATTTCCTTCCAAAGGAACTAGAGCAAAGGGAGTCTTAGAATTAGTGCACTCTGACGTATGTGGACTAATTAGTGTCCAAGCTAGAGGTAGGTATGAGTATTTCATTACTTTTATGGATGATTACTCAAAATATGGCTATGTTTACCTAATGACTCATAAGTTTGATGCCTTAGAAAAATTCAAAGAATTTAAGGCTGAGACTGAGAAGCAGTTAGGAAAGAACATTAAGATACTTCGATTATATCGAGGTGGAGAATATCTATCCCATGACTTTAGATCATATTTGTCAGAAAATGGGATTTTATCCCAACTAAGTGCACCTGGCACTCCTCAACAAAATGGAGTGGCAGAAAGGAGAAACAAGACCTTGTAAGACATGGTCAGAACAATGCTAGGCTTCTCTACACTCAGTACATCTTTTGGGGGATATGATATACAAACTGCGACATATATATAGAATATGGTTCCATCAAAGTCTATCCCTAAGACTCCATTAGAATTGTGGAATGGGCAGAAACCTAATTTGACACACATCCAAATTTGGGGTTGTCCTGCATATGTGCTAAAGGGAAAGATGGATAAGATGGAATCATGATCAAATTTATGTTTGTTTGTTGGGTATCTAAAAGGAACAAGGGGATACTACTTTTATAGTCCTCAAGATAATAAAATATTTGTAAGCACAAATGCAATTTTCTTAGAGGACAAGTACATAGAAGAATAAGGATCTAAGAGTAGGGTTATTTTGGAAGAAACCAAGGGAGATAATCCCAAGCAAATGGTTACTGAAACCCATACTCAAGATTCACGTGGAGGATTCATATCTATGCCACTTAACATGCCAGATTCCAGTGGGAGAGAAATAGATGTTACACCTTCTATACCCACTGGCTTTTCGGCACATAGAGTGGAAGAACCTCCTGCCCCTATTCAAAATCCAGTTGTTGAGGAATCAGCAAATCTAGTTCCAGTCAACGAGGAGGGGGAAAGTCCAATCATCTAGGAACCTCCACAACTTAGACGTAGTGGGAGAGTCATTCGACATCCCTGTAGATACTTACTCTATGGAGAAGCTTTTCAAGCAGTCTCTTTTGAGGAAGAAGAGAATCCCGCCACGTATAAAGAAGTTGTAGAGGACATAGACACAAACCATTGGAAGAGTGCAATGGATTCAGAAATGAAATCCATGTACACTAACTCCATCTGGGAACTTGTGGACCTGCCTAATGGGGTAAAGCCTATTGGGTGCAAATGGGTCTACAAAAGAAAGAGAGGAGTAGACAGGAAAGTGAAAACTTTCAAAGCTAGATTGGTTGCTAAGGGTTATACCCAACGAGAAGGTATTGACTATGAGGAAACCTTCTCGCCTGTGGCCATGCTAAAGTCTATAAGAATCCTCCTATCCATTGCAGCTCACTTCGGCTATGAAGTATGGCAAATGGACGTCAAGACAGCTTTCCTTAATGGAAATCTTGACGAATGTATCTACATGGTACAGCCAGATGGTTTTATCCAAGAAGGTCAAGAACAAAAAGTTTATAAGTTGAATAGGTCCATATATGGGCTTAAACAAGCGTCTAGATCATGGAATATTAGGTTTGATCAAGTTATTAAAACTTATGGTTTTAATCAACATCCTGATGAACCTTGTGTCTATAAGAGAATTATAGATAGTAAGGTGATTTTTCTCATACTGTATGTTGATGACATCCTTCTCATTGGAAATGATGTAAGAACATTAACATTGGTGAAAAGTTGGTTGGGTAAACAGTTTGATATGAAGGACTTGGGAGAAGCAAGATATGTTCTGGGCATTCAGATCCTTCGGGATAGAAAGAACAGACAGATAGCTTTATCTCAAGCTTCATATATTGACAAAATACTGACGAGATTTTCAATGCAAAATTCCAAGAAAGGTCAATTGCCTTTCAGACATGGAATTCAGTTATCTCAGAAGCATAGTCCTAAAACTCCTAATGAAGTTGAGTACATGAAACAGGTTCCTTATGCATCAGCTGTAGGAAGTCTCATGTATGCTATGCTTTGTACTCGTCCAAACATTTGTCATGTTATTAGGATGGTCAGTAGATATCAGTCAAACTCAGGACCGGAACACTGGACATCAGTCAAGCATATATTCAAGTATCTTCACAGAATTCGGGGATATATGCTAGTTTACTCAACTCCAGAATTGGTACCTATAGGTTACACTAATTCTGATTTTCAAGCTGATAAAGATCTTCGCAAGTCCACCTCAGGCTCTGTTTTCAGCTTAGGTGGTGGTGCAATTATGTGGAGAAGTATCAGACAATCTTGTATTGCTGACTGTACAATGGAAGCTGAATATCTGGCAACTTGTGATGCAGCTAAAGAGGTAGTATGGTTGAAGAAGTTCTTGATAGAACTTGAAGTGGTTCCTTCTGCATCTCAAGCCAATTGTTTATACTGTGACAACAGTGGAGCAGTGGCAAATGCAAAAGAACCACGCAACCATCAGCGTGGTAAATATATTAAACGTAAATATCACCTACTTAGGGAGATCATTCAACGTGGAGATGTAGAAGTGTGCAAGATTTCTTTTGGTGAAAATCTTGCTAATCTTTTTACTAAAAGTTTACCTGTAACTATTTTTGGAAGTCATATAAAAAGTATGGGTATCATCCGTGGAGGAATTCTCGATCTCCTCCTCAATCTGAATCTCTTTGCTCAGACAGATAAGCTCATTTTATTATGAACGCCTACAATAAAGCCCATAGATTAAACCTTATTTACTAAAATCATCGAAGAATTCTTAAGCTGAAGTTCCACTGAATTAATCTTCAATCTACAAAATGTTATCAGTAGGGTCAAATTGCTAGATTTTTTCTTGTCCTCAGTTCTTCTTTTAGTTTCTCAACTTTCCTACGTTTCTTCTTTGTTTCAGAGAGTTCAGAATTGTTAAACACTTCCCTTCATTTTCTCACCGTGTAACACTTTCCTTCAGTCTTTGATGCTTACGGGATAGTGAGGATCCAAATAATATAATAATGTCTTCCATTCACTATATGTAAACCATGATATTATTATATTAATTCCTACCGATTTCATATTAAAATATGATATTTCTCAATCAAAAAGCCAACCCATGTCACTTAGTATGATTCATGCGCGGGTTCATGGTAAGAAAAGGGTCAAGGTATTGTACACATCTACTCAAAATTAGTAAATATACAATATTGCAAGCTAATAGGGATGCTTTTCACCCTATGAAGTGGAAAGTGAGAACACGTATTACCATGTATAATTCTCAAACACAGATTAAGTAATACATGGATCTCCATCAAAGAGGGATATTACAAGCTCACTAATTTAGAAAGGAAAAATGACTCACTTGGGATGCATAGTTCAAGTAAAGAAATTTCATTTGAGGGTGGGGACGGTGGCGCTGCCTAATTCAAGGGAAACAATGCAGTTTGTGGTGACCAATACAAACCGCTGGACCAGTAGCACTACCTAGTCGAAGAAAAATTAGCGGCAAGAGCTTATGAGAAGTAGTGCTTCTTGAGCTGGACGAGGTAGCTCTAGCCATAGTATGATATCGTACAAATACCAGACACAAATTCCAAGATGTTTTTCTAGAGATTTCTACGGTCCAAACTATAGAGTAAAGGAAGGAAAAACCGACTAGGACCTCTAAAGCCCAACTCTCACTGCCAAAAACACACACAAACACACAATTTACCTACAGATATTAGTAAGGGAAAAGGGCCTTTACTAATTAGCAAGGGCTTTCCGATGTTTTAGTTAAAGAAAATTAAGTTTGACCGATAGTTGTAAATCTGTTGTATACCTGCGACGAAATAGAGAAAGAACAAATTCGCTCAGAAACCACTGAGGGTTTACGTTGGACAATTTCCTAGAGACAAAAAAGGCGTTGTCCCTCATTAATCTATTGGCAACTAGCTAGAACTTACCAAGGGATTTTGTATCATCACTTAGCGGGGAAAATTGGTGCATGAAATTGCTCCTAATCCCTCTGTAATTTAGCGAGGGATTAATAATGCACCTTTGCTATGTTTAGATAATTGTTTTGCAAGTCTAATAAAAACCACTACAAGAAAACTGTAAACCTACCACGGACTTTTGTCATGAAAATTTTTCCATGGCAAGCAACGATGGATTTTGCCATGAAATAGCAAAATACAAGTAACTAGCGAGGGAAAAAAAGTACCATAGCAAATCCGTGACTGTTTGCCATGGAATTGCAATGGCAATAGTAGCATGTAGAGATAAAAAAATATTCCGTCACAAATTGATAGCAAAAAATTATGCCAAACATTAGCCACCGATTTGTGATAGAAAAATTTTTGTGGCAAAATTATGCCTAACAGTAGTCACGAATTTGCCATGGAATCACAAATCTATACTTATATGCATGATTTGGATGAGTTGATGAATTGAAGGATTGTATATGTTCATGATTGTGGTTAGCCATAGAAATATGATCATGACCTAGTTGTCCCTATGCTAATTTTTATTTCATGAATAAAATATTTCATAATATGATTTTGCTAGTAATTTCGAAAAAACCCTAGGAGGTGTAGATTTGGATTATTATATATAATAAAGATATTTTAGTCAAATAAATAATAGCTTTTGCTAGAAAAATAAATAAATAAATAAATATATATTATATAAAATAATGAAATCAACTAAAGCCTTTTATGGAAATAGTCATAATTAGTAAAATATTTATTACTAAAATTTTAATTATTATCTTTTAATCAAAACCCATTAAAAATTTATTTATTATTTTTCAAGCAAGATTCATTAAATTTATTTTCCACTAATTTTAGTTACCAATTATTTACTAACAACTAAATTATTAATAAATCATTATTTTACCTAATACCACCTAGGACACTTCATCAAATAAACTCTAAATTTTTCTTAGCAAGATTTAAACCTTCAACTTATTAGTACTTATTTTCCAAAATCTTAATTATTTTAAATATCAAATTAGGCTTAGCTTATAAACCTATTTATCTATTTTTTGGCCTTAAAGCTTGGGACACTAGGATCATAGTAATAGTGAGTTGAGTTGTTTTAAATTGAGAAAGTGGATTTTGGCTTGAGTTTGATTGTGGTTTGTATTTGCCCATGCGGGGTTAGGTCAGCTGTTGGAGACCTTTTATTGTGAGCAAGGATCAGGTAAGCTCCTGCATAAAACCCGATTGATGTAAAATGTTTTATTATGGCAAGCCAAATGTAGAGTGCATGGACACTTAGTTCTGCAATGGCAATTGAGGATTAACTTCTTTCTTTTTTCAGACAAATAAATTATTTAAAAATCAATAAGCAGGTTTACTCAATCTCAAAACTCTTTCCAAAACTGAATTTGACTAAGACTTTGGAAACCCTTACTTGCTTTTTCATATGGAACGGTGTTTTATTCATTTTCTCCTAAGTGGGAAACGTCGTTGAGTACTCAATAAGGTTGGACTGCTAGGACTAGTCTTTGAAGGGTCAGGGTGAGTCTCTCAGTAGGTGGCCACCTCTGAGGGGTGAGTCTTTCCCGGATAAGATGTCAGTCCAGTAGGTCGTGCCGGTCCGAGCTAGCAGTTGTTTATTTTTCAGTCAAGTGACTGTGTTTTGCTGGAATGGACACCCGATTGTTGTTTGGGTATAGAGAATGAGGAGTATCTTGCCCGGTAGGCCGATCACCTACCTTTTTTATTGTCAGTTTGTACAAAGTGTTGGCATTTTGACCGATTATGGGCCCCAACGTGTGGTAACCCATGATCATTTCTTTTGAGTGGTTAATTTTATTGATTATGTATGGTTGAAAAAGCCAAAACACCACTCTTGCTTTTGACTAATGTTTATTGCTTGCCAGTATTTCTCTTATAAAGGTTTTATACTTTGCATTCACGAACTATTTCCACTGGACACTCAAAGCACACACGGACTTACTGGAATTTCTATCTCATCACATTTTTACCATGATTTCAGGTCGATCCTACTGTGGGGATGAGTAACTAGTGTTATCTGCATTGGAAGAGAATGTTGTCATTTGTTTTTATGTGTTGCTTTGGGGAGTTGAGAGTGGATAATTTTACTTATGGATTTGTTTTGAGAATTCATGGATTTATTCTTGGGATGTAATAAATTTTAAGTTAAAGTATTATTTTTATTTCGCTATTTTATTTGTATGACCTAATTATAAAGACCCCTTATCCTTTGGACGAGGTGGCATCCCCGGCCCTGGCGGGCCTAAGTAGTGGGGTGTTACAGTCTTTATAATGCAGTACAAAAATAAACAAAATAGACAAATTCAGATAAATCGTGGAACAAAAATTAAAACTTAGAACTCTTAATCTGTTACATCAGACAAATCTCAAATCTAAGACACACCATTCTAATCATCTAAAAATTAAAAGGAGAATGCAATTGTTTTAGGATGATTGTTCAATATAGAAAGGATAAATTCTAAACATTTCTTTGCCTTCCGGTACAACATATCCTGAAAATATGGTTAGACAAAAATTGTGTGAGATTATAAATAATCTCAGTATGTCCATAGTTTGTTTTTGTCGCATGGTTTATGAAATAAATATCATGATGTATGAGTGATAATTGCTAGAATAGATATAGTAATAATTTGAGTGATCTTATGCATTCCTAAAGTAAAATGTTATTTAAGGGGAGGTTCGGCAAGTACGATTTAAGTATAATGTTTAAATAAATTTTGTCAGGTAAACTATTCAAAACACATTTTTAGAACATAACATTCATTTATTCAAAATTATTGTACCAAATTTTCCATGTCATATATCACTACCAAAAAAAAAAAAAAAAACACTATTTGCGATGGCCAAATCCGTAGCAAATCCGTCGCAAGTGTTGTGACGGATTAGGCCATAGCAAATAAGAGCGTTGCTATTTGCGACAGAAAACTAATTCCGTCGCAAGTAGCGACACATTTGTGACGGCCAAATCTCTGGTCAACGAAATTACATTTTGCTACGGATTTGCGACAGAATAATTGGATAAAAATAAAACGTGGAAAAAAATCCGTAGCAATTTGGTACGGATTTGCTACGGAAAAATTACAATTTCAAAAAAATTAAAAAATTCATAGCAAATCCATAGCAATTTGCTACGGAAAAATATGAATTTCAAGAATTTAAAAAACAAATCCGTAGCAATTTGCTATGGAAAAATTACAATTTCAAAAAAATTAAAAAATTCGTAGCAAATTGCTACGGATTTGCTACGGAAAAATATGAATTTCTAGAATTAAAAAAAATCCGTAGCTTGCTACGAAAAAATATGAATTTCAAAGAATTAAAAAAATCCGTCGTTGCTACGGATTAATTGCAATTTCAAAAAAAAAAAAAAATCCGTAGCAATTTTCTACGGATTTGCTACGGAAAAATATGAATTTCAAGAATAAAAAAATCCATCGCAAATCCGTAGCAAATTGCTATGGATTTGCTACGGATTAATTGTAATTTCAAAAAAAAAAAAATTGTCGCAAATCCGTAGCAATTTGTGACAAATATTTGTCAAAATTAATTTTAAATAAATTAATTTTAGAAAACCTGTGACAAATATTTAAACAATTTTTCTCATAAATACCAAATCTGTAATGTGAAACTAATAAAACAAATAAAATTTCGAAACCAATAATAAATTGCATGCCAAATCATAAAGTAAAACTACAATAATCCAAATATGTGTATACACATAAGTATCACAATAGATAAATAAAAATACAACCATGTAGCTAAAGGATTTGGAGCACTAGCTGAAGGAGGAGCGGGAGGACCATCAAACCCAGTACTAGGACCGGGGTGATGATCAGGTGGGGAAACAAATAAATCATCGTCCTCGTCCTCATCCTCATCCCCATCCATGTCCTCATCCTCAATTACCGAAGACAGTTGTGGCATAACAACCCCCATCTTCTCGGACATAACTGCCATCCAAGAAGTGATTCCCGCAACTTTATGTTCAAAATTCTTCTTAATCCTATTCTCACGGCGCTTGTACTTGTCCTCGCGACTCCTCTCTCAATGCCTCCATCGATCCTCAACCTCCTGAATCCTCTGATGAACCCTAGTCTTAACTATCTAGTCAACATCAACAGGAGTGGATGAAGATGATCCTAATAAATGAGACGCATGCATCTGCTCCCTAATGCGAGTAGCCTCTAATCCCAACCCGTAGACACGACCCCTGTTGAATCCGCCAGCTGCCTCAATGATAATGGCCTTGTCATTTGGCATAGCAACAGAGTCGACGGACCCGCTAGACTCCATTTGAGAGTAGCGCTCCTTGGTGACATTTGCTGTCTCCTGAAATAACGTGAGTTTATAAAAATTAAAAGAAGACCTATTACAATAAGTAATGTAAGAATAAATTATTTTTACCAATATCTTATGCGGATGCTCGCCCACTATCTGACCCTGTCTTTCTCCGTTTTGGAACATATGTAGTTTTTTGAACATGTCCAGATAGCTAAATGTGTCCCCTTCACGTATCCTCTATGGTTTAATTAATAGAAAAGAATATTATTTCGAATGCGAGTGCATGATTCTGACAATTTTGAAATATGCAAAAGTTAATAAAATTGAATTTACCAAGCATTCCTCATGCTCAATGAAAGAGATGGAACCTCCTGTGTGAGTGACACCGGTACGAGACCGATTTTGCCTTGCAGACTGCACGATTCGTTGATATTTGGGATCCAACCAATGTTTGTTCATCTCCGACCAATGAGTTGGATCAATCCAATTTGGACATGAATTAGCAGGCGTGCTCTTTCGGGTCTTCGACAAAGTATCGGAAAACCTTTTTGCACACTTTCTTTCCCAATTTTTCCGTATCTGGGGACCATGCTCGGGAGCCCAACGAAATAACTTCTGCAAATATAGTAAACCATCGCCGTAAAAGTTTAAATTAACAGTTTAAAGTAAATTTGTTTGCAAATACAACGAATGACACTTGAGCATATAAGCTTCAATAACATATACATGAGATTAAAATTTTAAGAAAGTAAAAGAAACATACTCCCCACTCCTCGAACCACATGTCCCGAACGTGTATCGGGACATGTGAGTATGTAGCGTACGAACCATTGAATTGTTTCTTGAATATGCCTTGAATCTCTCTCACACATTTATTTGAACCAGCAAACCTATTTTGTATAACCATAAAGGAAAGTAATATGATTATTAAATAATATATGCTGAATTGGAAATCAATCAATAATTATGAATTACACACCCTTCTCCTCGAGGAATAATCATAGGTCGGCCGTCTGTGGCCTGTGATCCAATATGGTGTGATGCAGAAGTAGGTGCATCTACTGGAGAAGCACATCTTGATTGTGAAGGTGAACCAGAAATCGATCGTGGTACGGAGAGGCGCCATGCGTGTGATGGTGATGTGGTGTCAGGAGGATGGGTATGTTGGTCTGTTCCAGCACCTCCAGAAGATTGTCCATCGCCAGACATCCTAATTTTGAAATAAATTTAATTAAATTTCAAACATATTTGCAATATATATGTAGAACAAGTTATAAACGCAAATTTATAAAAAAAATTTGACAGAAAACATTAATGCCACATTCAAACATATTCCAAGTATCATCAACACATCAAACACACAAAACATTTACAACAAAACCTGTATCCATTGAACACATTCTCCATAAAAAAAAAATTAACTGCCAATATAGAATATGTAGAAACTTGGCCATTTATACAAGTTGAGAAAGAAAAGGTTTGTTATTTTTATTTTCTTTCAAAAATGGCTTCATTCTTGCACATAAGTCTGTAACCTTTTCCAAGCGTTTCGAAGGGCGAATGCATGATTCTTCCTTTGTCAATAGATCAATGCCATCAAATAACGAAATGTGTGTTCTTTTATACAGCTTTTATACAGGTTTTATATCCTAACAAAGAAGACATTTATAATAAAAAGTCAACGTCAACAACATCAATTAACTTAAGTGTAATCACCCATTACCCAGGAGGAGTGATCACCCATCACTCACGGGGAATGATCACCCATCATTCACGGGGAGTGATCACCCATCACTCACGGGGATCCAGTCCATATATTAGACAAAAAAATATACCTTTGAAAAATCAAAGAACACCTGTTGAGCTGAAAATAGTTAGCATTGACTCATGCTTAACTGTATTTTTTTTTTAAAAAGTATACCTGTGTAAAGGTAAAGAACACCTGTGGAAATGAAAATAGTTAGAGTCTCCCCTAACACTTAACTGTATTTTTTTTTTTTTAAAAAAAAGGAAGCATACCTATGGAAATGCAAAGAAAACCTGTGGAAAAGAAAATAATTAGCATTGACTCGTACTTAACTATATTTAAGCTAATAAAAAGGACAAAAAATGGTATAATAATTGATCATCCAATAAATTAGTAAAACTTGAAATTTTAACATAAATTGTTGATTAACCGTATAAGCAACCATCATGAATTATTTAAACTTTACATCACAAACGTATTAGAAATGTACTTTAATCACTCGAGTCATCCTCTGATATATATTCTTCTTCTTCCATCTCTGTTGTGCTATCTGTATTCCAGTTACCTTCGTCTTCATCTTCATCCTCATCTTCGAGTTCATTTGTATCCCTAAGTAATCCTTCTTCTTGAACATCCAACAAATCACTTGTGCCCGTTTCATGAGCTAAGGGACCAAGATCAACAACTAAGGAAATACTCATTGCATTGTGAATATCCACCTCTTCTTGGTAAGCTTTATCAATCACAGGTGCATCAATCACATGTCGAGCTTTTACTTTACACATAGCTAACCAGTCGTATCTTGGTCTTTTTCCATCCTGGATATGAGGCATAGTACACCTGAGATGCCTATTGAGCTAATACAAATGGATCATATTTTGGATAGCTCCTCTTGCAATTAATATCAACAATCTTATACTCCTTATGTATTCTAACACCGCGATTTGCTGTTTGATCAAATCAATCACATTTAAAAAGGACAACTTTTTCTGATGGATTACCAGGAAACTCTACTTCAACAATCTCTTTAAGAACCCCATAATAATCACTCACTACTGAGTCCTTTTCACCCCCCTTAACACAAACTCCAGAATTCACTGTTTTCTTTCCTTCGGCGTGTTCGTGGGTGTGAAATCTGTAGCCATTAATAATGTACCCAATATATGTTTTTACTTTTCTCGATGGTCACCATGCAAGATTCTTCAAACATATATTTGACACATGGTTTTGTGGATCGTTCACCTATAAAGCATATGAAATGTTCAAGTGGGCATACATTAACTAACAACATATGTTCATGTGTAAAGAAATTTAACTGATTAAAGAAGATCATACATAATCTGTAAACCATCTTGCGAACTCATTCTCTATCCTTCTTTCTACATCCAATTCCAAAATGTTTGGGATTGAAGATTGTAAACGAGATGTGAACTCACTGTAGAGAAGAAAATGTCACAATTAGCAATGGATCTTATTTCTAATATCAACCAGAGGGGCAAGCATCTCACCTAATATATGGTTGGACCTCTTCACAGTTAAGTAATATATAATTTCTTACCACTTTGTATTCTTCATGAGAGAGGAATCGAGTTTGAATCTTTCCTAAGATCTTCCCATAAATATTGCATATGGACAACGAAGCTTCATCTACTTCACGCCCGACCACACCTTCATCGTTGCGAGCCATGGATACATGTTTTGTCCATACATGTGCCTCAAAATAATAGGAGAAGAATATAGATGTTTCCTCAACAAGATATGCATTGCAAATTGACCCTTCTACTCGTGCCTTGTTTTTTACCTTTAACTTTAAACGAAACAAGAACCTGGCATAATTCAAAGTATGATAATAAGTATTATGCAATGACTACAGCTAGCTGTAGCAAAATTTTGATAATAACAACTACCTCTCAAAAGGATACAACCATCTATATTGTACAGGACCACAAACCCTTGCTTCGTAAGGCAAATGAACCAAGAGATGTTCCATAACATCGAAAAAACCTGGAGGAAAAATCTTCTCTAGCTTACATAGAAGAACTGGTATCTCTTGCTCCAACTTCATCATATGAGATACAGACAATTTAGGAGCACAAATGTCTCGAAAAAACATACTTAATTCTGTCAAAGTTCCCTAAACATTAACTGGAAGGAATTCTCTAAGGGCAATCGGAAGTAATCTTTCCATGAAGATATGACAATCATGGCTTTTCATGCCGGACAGCTTCAGTTCATTAAAATCAACACATTTACAAAAATTCGATTCGTATCCATCTGGAAGAGTTAATCCTTTCAACCACTCAAGCAACATTTTCTTTTGTTCTACCGTCAACGTGTAACATGCGTTAGGTATTGCTATCCTCCCTTCTCCGACGTTACACACATGTAGTTCTGGCCTATTACAATATACTTCAACGTCACGACGGGCCTTCAGATTGTCTTTAGTCTTGCCCTTCACATCCATAACTATATTGAAGACATTATCGAACACATTCTTTTCATTATGCATTACGTCAACATTATGACAAACCAAATGCGTTCGCCAATAGGGCAAATCCAAAAAAATACTCCATTTAGCCCAAATATGACTCACATATCTGCCTTTCGATCTCCCAAGTTCTTTTCCTGACTCTGTTATTTTTGAATACTGACAAACACTGCTCCACAAGTCATCCCCAGTGGGACATAGAATAGGTTGGAACATATCAGAGCCCTTATCTCTCTTAAATGATGTTGTATCCCGTCGAAATAGGTGATCCATGGGTAAGAAGTGACGGTGGCAGTCAAACCATAAGTGTTTACCACCATGTTGTAGATGAAAAGACTTTGCCCTCTCCATACAATATGGACACGCTAATCTTCCAGCTGTGCTCCATCCACTCATCATTCCATAGGCAGGAAAGTAGTTAATAGTCCACATTAGTGTAACACGTATCTGGAAGTTTTATTTCTTTGCTATGTCATATGTAGCAACACCTTCAGTCCACAAATGATTCAATTCTTCTATTAATGGTTGAAGATAAACATCAATTTTATGTTTCGGATTCTTTGGTCCCGGTACAATGATTGTTAAAAACATCACAGGATCTTTCATGCATAACCATGGTGGAAGGTTATAAGGAGTGACAATAACTGGCCAACATGAATACTGCTTTCCTGACATGCCAAACGGCGAGAAACCATCAGTACAAAGTCCCAATCTTACATTTCGAACTTCCTTTGCAAAATCTGGATGAATCCGGTCAAAGTGCTGCCAAACCTCACCATCTCTCGGATGGCTCATGTTTCCATCTTCGACCTTAGCCTTTGCATGCCAACTCATGTGTTCAGCTGTAGTTTTAGATGCATACAACCTCTGCAGCCTTGGTGTAATCGAAAAGTAGTACATTTTTTTCATAGGGATCTCGAGCCTAACCCTTCTTTTTTTTGGGCATTTTCTAGTCACGTACCGAGCATGTCTGCAAAATTTGCATTCTTTCAAATTGATATCATCCTTCCAATAAAGCATGCATCCATTACTGCATACATCTATCTTTTGAACAGGAAACCCCAACCCAGATACTAACTTCTTCATTTGATAAAAGTCATCAGGTATCTTGTTGCTACTTGGGACCACCTCTTTCATAAGTTGCACAACTTGGTTAAAAGCTTTATCAGATACGTTATTTTCAGACTTAACATTTAATAGCCTTGAAACTAATGAAAGCACCAAGTGGTTCGTACACCCTTTCCATATGGGAGTGTCTACTGCCCCCAGCATATCATAAAACTTCTGTGCTTCCGTGTTAGGAGGTTCTTCAACTTGCTCATCCGACAGTCTTTCCAAATTAAAATTAGGGCCCGCCGCATCAATGATCATTTCCAGATACGAATTTCTAGAACCTGAATCAGCTTGAGCTGTACTAGATGTTGAGGTAGCCATGCTTTGATTTACATAGTAGGGTTCACCGTGACAAATCCACCGATGGTAATTGATAACAAACCCATATCTATACAAATGGATCTCAACTTGGTCCGGAGAGTCAAATTTCATGTTCTTGCATTTTGTGCAAGGACATCTGATTTTACCAGACGTAGAATTCGATAAAGCGAATGCAATAAATCCCTGCACCCCTGCTCAAATTCAGTAGTAAACCCTTTACTGGGCAACCACCTTCTATACATCTAACCGCGATTTTCCATCTATATATTCAACATATATTATGCGACAAAGAGGTTTAACTGTGAGTTTATGCATGTACGCAATAAAAGGTTTAGGAAAGCTTAAGGGTAATCATCTTCATGTTACTATAAACAACAATTATAAATACATGAATAGCCAACTACATGTTTCATGAAATACTTTTTTAGTAATTTATATATACTTCTTTATCGTGCATCATACGTGGGCTTGTGATGGTGAACCATCGTCGCAAAACACTAATCGGTTTCCCAATCATGTTTATATAGACACCCAATATACTTAGCGCAGAATTAAAATTATTAACTTCTCTTACAATACCTCAATAAGCAACTAGATTTAAACCATGAAGCATCAACCAACTCAGCCACCAACTAACAATCAAAATTAATGTTAAACCAACAACCATAAACACAACCACCAGTGCAAAATTCATTAGAAATTTCGGCAGAGTTTCCCCTATATCTTGGACGTTTCTAGGCACCAAGCCACCACAAAATCAACAACATTGAAAAAAAAATATTAACTCATCAAAACAATTATTCAATATGACTAATGTAAGGGTAATCACCCATTACCCATGGGCAATGATCACCCATCACTCACGAGGAATGATAACCCATCACTCACGGGGATCCATTCATATAAGTAAAAAAAAAAAAGAAAAAGAAAAAAAGATGCAATTGGTATTTGTTGGTAGCCAACTTATCATTAAAAAATAGTAAGTACTAATTATTGATGTGTAGTATACTACTAAACGTTAAATAGTAATTATTATCAAACAATTTTATATTAAAAAATAATGTTATAAAAAAATATTAGTAGTAATGCTAATATAATATTGAAAATAATTTTCCCCCTAATATAATATTAGTAGTAATGCTAATATACTATTGAAAATATTTTTTTGCCCCACTAATATAATATTAGTAATAATACTAATATAATATTGAAAATAATTTTTTGCCCTCCTAATATTTAATAAATAGCAATTCCAATAAACAGTCAATAATAATATTAGATAAACATATGAATAAAAGTATTAATATTATGGAATAGCAGTTTTAATAGTCAACAAGTAATAAGAACTAATAATTGTCATACTAGTAAATACTATTAATAGTGAGCATAGTAGTTAACATTTAAGCAATTCACTGCTTGTAATACACATCACATACCACATAGCAAATTCACTGCTAAGCACATAAACATCTCACATAGCACGTTGAACTACTTTTTATACCAAATATATCTCCACATTACAATTTTTATCCCATCCTTGTACGAAAACAAACCAATGTAATATATTCTTCCATTCTCCATCACAAAATATCACCTGCTACTACCGTTCTCAAAATAAAAAATGATGTAAGAGTTTAAAAAAAGAATGATATTTACTTATTTTGGAGACTGATGTTGAGTGATGACTAAGGCCTCTGATATGCTTTGATGATTCAACCTTAGTCTCCCTTGGTTGAATTTCTTGAATTCTGCAATTCGTGGAGAATGCTCCGAATTTGGAGTGTGAAGAAGTAGGTTTTAAGTGTTTTGGGCAGAAATTGAACAATAATATAGGAGAAGGGGGATTGTCTGCAGATGGGGGGGGGGACGGAGAAGGGGGTCGGGGGTGGTTGGCAAAAGGCGAAGAGGGGGGGAGAAGGGGGCGGGGTGGAGGGGGATAGCCTTGGGGGAGGGGGACCCGCGGGGGCGAGAGGGGGTAGCCGAGGGGAGGGGTGGAGCCGCGGGGGAGGGCGGGGGGGAGGGGGAGAGAAACGGGGGGAGGGGACGGCGGCGGGGGCGGGGGGAGAGTCGGGGAGGGGGAGAGCCGGCACTACAAGGGGGAGGCGGCGGGAGGAGGCGGCGGGAGGAAGAGAAACGGCGCGGCAAGGGGAGGGGGGAAGCTCGGTGAAATTGCAGATCTGGTAGCACGGGAGGCGGGCAGGGGGGGAAGAAGAAGGGAGCTAGGGGAAGAAGAAAAGTGGTTGTTCAAAATTTTTTTACTTGTTTTTTGGGGTAGATTATTTTAAAAAAATTGGAAAAAAGATTTGAAAAAATGTAATGAATTTATCAGAAATGAATTGTAATTTTGTGATTTCGTGACAAATAATCACAGATTAACCACGGAATACACAACAAAAATTTGTACATTTATATTCAATATAAAACTATATTATTCAAAAATAAAAAAATATTTTTATATATTTATATACCATCTTTTTTGTTAAATTATTTTTACATATATATATATGTATATAAATATATGCATAAATTCATATACAATATAACCCAAATATATATATATATATATATATATATACATACATATTTTATACATAGACACACAGACACACCATATATATTAAAGTACATATACACACACAATCATAAGCACACACACACACACACACATTCATATTATATATTTATATATACACACACATACCATATACATATGTAAATACGTACACATATACAAACATAATCACAAATATATATATATATAGACATATTCATATACATACATATATATATTCATATATATATATTAATGAAGTTTTCTTAATAATTAATGAAACTCCTTATTACTAAATTTATAAAATTATCTATAAAGAACATGTAAGAATATTTTATACAATAAACAATATTAGTAAGAAAATCATGGACATATTCTATGATAATAACACTCATGTGTATATAGTATACAAAATTATACAAAAAAAGCCTTCATAAGTAACTTTAAATATTTTAGATTAAAATTATTTACAACGATAATTTTTTTTTAAACTTCATTCTATAGAAAACATCAATCCGTCGTAACTTTAAAGAAAACACCAATCCGTCACAAATCCGTCGCAACTTTAAAGAAAACACCAATCAGTCACAAATCTGTAGTAATTTTGCGATCGATTTCTAAAAATAAAAAATAAATTAATTTTCTTAAAATTTAAAAAAATCCGTCGCAATTTTGCTACGGATTTGCGACGGAATAAATCCGTAGCAAATTTTGCTTCGGATTAGCGACGGATTTCTAAAAATAAAAAATAAATTAATTTTCTTAAAATTTTAAAAAAATCTGTCGCAAATCCGTTGCAATTTTGCTACGGATTTGCTACGGAATAAATCCGTCGCAATTTTTCTGCTACAACTTTCTAAAAATGAAAAATAAATTAATTTTCTTAAAATTAAAAAACATCCGTCGCAAATCCGTAGCAATTTTGCGACAGATTTCTAAAATTAAAAAAAAAAGGCGTCGCAAATCTATCGCAATTTTGCTACGGATTTGCGACGGAAGTAAATCCGTCGCAATTTTTCTGCGATGGATTTGCTAGAGCATTTCTTTGAAATTTTTTCTACAATTTTTTTTATTAAAAAATTAATTTCTGTCACAAATTCGTCTCAAATTTTGCGACGGATTTGCCACGAAATTCCTAAATCCGTCGCAAATCCATCGCTAAATTTGCTACAGATTTGTGACGGTCGGTCAACTACATTCCTTTTTTCCTTTTTTTCGTCGGTGAGTCGTTGCAAATTTGCGACGGATTTTGGCCGTCTCAAAAATCCGTCGCAATTTGCTGACTTTCTTGTAGTGTATTTTTAAGATCCTATACAATGCAAATATTATCACGATACTTCCTATGTGGTTAAGGCACATTCAATGCCAAAATATTATATATGGTATACATCCCTACCGAGAGAATACCCACAAACATCTCTCTTATTTATCCTGTAACACCCCATTACATACATACTCTAAAAAGGGTGGGGATGTCGCCTCGTCCTTAGGACAAGGAGCCATTATAACTAGGTGAAAAGAGATTGAAAAAAAATGAATTAAGTTCAAATCTTATTATAACTCTATCAAAACTTATACAAGTCTCAAAAATCTCTAATAAAATTCTTCAAAAAAATTACAATCATAAATCATAAATAAAATCTTCAGGTCTCAAGGCAATCTCAACTTTCGAATCAAGATCTTCCTAAAAACATGGTACAAAACATGGTGAGAATTACTTCTCAGTAAGTCCTATGTGTGCTCATGTCAAATTAGGAAATATTTCATGTATGCAACTTTAAACAAATCTTAGAAAAGATTGCAAGTCATATCATTGTACTTTTGAACATGGAGTAGTGTTATACATTTACATTTCTCAAACAAAAGAGCACATTTCAAAAAAAAAAAAAAATCACTCTAAAATAAAGATGACTATGAAACCCTGCATCATAATCGAGGCCATGAAACCTTCCATCATGACTATGTGTTGTGAAACCCTGCATCACAATATAAGTGGGTGATTGGCCTATTGGGTGAGATACTCCACTCTACACCCTCACCTACCGGTTATCCACCTCTGGAAAATAGTTCACTTCGACTAAGTTGCTAGCTCGGACTGGCTTGACTGATTAGCATTGGCACTTTATCCAAAAAGAGTTTATCTCCCAATGGAGGCCTCCATAGGAAGACTTTTCCTAACCTTCTAAAATTACTTCCAACTAGCTTACCCTTGCAATGAAAATTCACAAAAGCTTTGCCATTTTGAAAATGCAATCATGGTTAATTATTTTTAGTTTGAATCTTTTATTCAAAAGACTGAGTATTTTAGTTAGAAACTTTTGTTTGAGCAAAACATTTAGTTTCAACAAGAGAAAGAATGTGTATGATCAAAAAAGAAAAGAAATAACCATGGTTGCATTTCAAATACACTATTGCCATTCCATAGCAGCAATCATACTTGACTTACAACACTTCGTTTGTCTAACAAATAAGTTTTAGGCAAGAACTTACTTGTCAATCTTACTCAAATCCTCGGCCTTGTGAATTGTACCTTGAACTTGGGTCCCACTTTCATCTAACATGAATATTACAAACCCTTAGTCAAACACAAATTCATAAACATGATAAAGCATCCAAAGTCTAACCCCCTCTCCCCAACATTCCTTCTCTTGACCAAACTTTACATATGGGGGATTCCAACACTGCAAATGATCAAATAGCATATTCTCAAGCATTAAAAGAGAACATGTGCTAAACAATATGACAATCAGAGTAACAAGTACTAATTAGTTAACATGTACTAGAATATTAGTCTAAATAATATGAGCCAGCAACCAAACTTAGAACTAAATAAGTAAATATATGAGTAATAATTATAATAATAAATAAATATAAATTAAATAATAATAGATTAATAAATAAATAACAAAATAGATAATTAATGACTAGTTATTAATCAAATCATATTTGATAAATAATAATTGATAAACAACAATAAATAAATAAATAAATAATTAATTAATTAACAAATACCAAATAATAATTAATTAACACCTGACAAATTAACGGATTAATAGATTATCAAGCAAGTAGCATTTAATAAATTATGATTAAATAATAAGTCACAACTATTATGTATTAAATTAGTAATAGAAAATAAATAAATAGTTAATTAAATATTAATAGACAAGTAAATAATTAAATAAATAATTAAACACTATATTTATTAATTTTTGCAAGTGATAGATACCAAGTTGCAATATAGAAATCATTTTAATGAGTGTCAATAATTATTTAGGTCACGAAAATATTTATAATAATAGTAACAAGTATTATTCTTAACATTGATAATAATAATAATAATAATAATAATAATAATAATAATAATAATAATAATAATAATAATAATAATAATAATAACAATTAATAACAAGTGATAATAATATTAAATAGTAGTATATAATAATTTTTTTAAATGAATCATAAATATTAATTAATTCTTTTTTTCCAGTTAATACTTAGAACAGTAATAACATAACATAACATCTGCTTCAGCCCTTTATCATCATATAGCAGCAAGACAGTATAACAATTCATCATATACATAAAGTGTATTGAACCACATGGCTTCGCACTGAACATGGACTCCAATAAACAATTCAAATTGAACAAGCAATCCAGTTCTGTACAATACAAACCCTGCATGAAATTCTCTAACAACACAATCCCAAGCATAAGAATTCAGCAACTGCACCCCCCCCCCCCCCTTCTCCCTATCGTACAGAGAACGAAGGAATCAAAATTTAATACCCAACGCTAGTACACCCACCTTACAGTACTTCCATGTCCTAATATACCAGTTCACATTCAAATCCACATGACTTGTCATAGCAAAGGTAAAGAGATAGACTTTCATTTACCTCTACAGAGAGCGCTCACAACCCGTCCTATGAAAAATTGATGACTTCCTTTCTTTGCAGGACGAACACTTGAATTTCTTCAAGAAGAGGGGTGACCGTGTAATGACGAAGGTGGTGTGTTAGCACTGGCTTGACTGAGAAAATTTGGGTTTCGTTTTTGGAGAAAATAAGGAAAATGTTAGTGGCTTGAAGATGCAAGTGGGAGAAAAGAATCAGTGAATGGTGTACTATGGTTGAGAGTGAGTGTAAGGTAGAGCAGGAGAGACCGAAATCCTGAGAGGAAAAATGACAATGCAAACATCTTGTTTTGGTTTGGTGTTCTTGGGCTATGCACAATGCATAGCTGGTCGAGACTGCAGATCAAAGATAAGACCTCATGCACACAATGATAAAATAACTAAGCTTTTAACCATTTAAAATGAATATGATCAAATATATATAAATAAATATATATCTATATATATATATATATATATACACACATATTAATATGTATATGCATGTGTAAATTGATACAGAGAAAATAATTTGAATATCCAAAAGCAAATAAGCACTTCCGAATAAGTTTGGATTGAAAAAATCTTAAGGAAGAGAAGAGTTTAAAAAAAAAATCGCAGCTAATTGATTCCAAAAGGATTCAAACTTTGGTCTTTCAGAAATATGCAACAAGCTCTAACTAATACACCATAACAACTCTTGTGTGTTCTATCTTCCAAAATCTCTCATTTCTACCCAATTCAATGCTAACTACAATTTCTATTTCTAACATCATAATCTAAAATCTTCTCTTCCCAAAATAAAAAATTCCTTAACCAGCTCAAATATACTTCAAAAACACAATTAAGGAATTTAAAACCCATAAAGATTCATTTTGAAAAACAAATGCACAATTGATATGTTTATGCAATGCAAACCATTTTCCTCATCCTAAGGGTGGTTTTAGGTGGGGTTTCACTTCCTCCTCTTCTTAGATGAAATTTGTCCTAAAATTCATGATGTCGTATCTTAAAGTAAATTGGGATTTTTCCACTTTACACAATCTTCTATTTTCCACGTAGCATCCTAGGTACCATAATGATCCCATAAGATCTTCACCACCGGTATCTTCTTGTTACGGGGTGTCTTGATACTTCGGTCCAATATCTTGACAGGCTTTTCCACATAACTCCGGTCAAGTTGCAAAATTAATGGCTTATCATTCAAAAAATGTTGTGGATCGGGTTTATACTTCTTCAGCTATGATGCGTGGAACACATCATAGATTCCTGTTAAACCATTTGACAAACATAAAGATAAAGAACTCATTCTCATAAAAATTCTCAATCTACAATTCACTTGGCTTAGATTGATGAATTCTTCCTTAATGCATCACAAAAATATTTCCAAGTTGAATATGTATACTCAAAGAACTCACCGGGATTTATTATTTCATATGTTTTTGCCATGATTTGAAGATCGCCAGATTATGAAATAAAGCTGGTCGTTAAGAAATATTTGTAATTAGGATACTGTTACATTAGATGCAGCTATATGCAGTGGTCAGTGTTTGGCACGAAAGATAGGGTTGATTATGGTTTTTATAATTCCTTTACATCATTTAAATGATCTGAAGATTCCTTTATCATATTATAAAGTTCTTCTGTGCAAGAATAAGACGACATTCATACTGTACCTGGGTGTTGCAATAGTGTTACATTTAACAAGTCTAAGATGACAATATTTAATTAATAAATTGAAATTTATAAATAAAATTAGAAATTTATAAAGATTTACTATTAAATTTGATATTTATCACTTAAACGACATATAATGAGGAATAAATAAAGATTTGCGCATCACAATGCCCATCATAACTGACTTTCGGCATAGTTCTTCACAAGAAAAATAGAATTAAAAGAAAAAAGGGCGACAAATACTTCTCGAAGGTCTTCTTTCTTTTTGTTCATTCATAGAATGCAAGCTAACAGCAATGGTTAACGTTGATGTCTAACAACGTAGTCTTATTGGATGGCCGACCAACTAACCCAGAACATGTCCCCACACCATTGGCACTGCATAACTACACTGACTTTGCAGCACTCCAATGGGTGAAATTTTGAGGTGGTTCCCACAAATGAGATCAAACAATTCATCAAACATTCAAATCTTCTTGGGCTCCTTCCTTAATTCTCTCCAACCATTCTCAAGCAACTAAGCTTGAAATCACTGGGAATTATCAACTTGATTCAGAGTGATTACCTCCACAATTGCCCCGATGCAAAGATGTTACAATCCACGCCCTTTCCATTTCTCTGATGCTGACAACCTCATCCCTAAGGTCTTGCCACAAGCAATCTAAGAGTGTTGAAATCCTCGAAGGAGATCGGAGGGGCTGGAATCCATCCACAGTATGATTCACTTTTGGTCGAAGCGTCAAGCCAATTTAAGAGTGTCACAGCATAGATATCTTGACGGACTTCGACAGCGATAGCTTCCAACTATCAGCTACAGCCAAACTCGCCTTGAAGTGAGTATGACAAAACTTAATGGGTGTGCTTCAGTCAATCTCTTACGTGGTTCAGATTGAAGCCTCAGCCGATGGAGGATCAATCTGCAAGACCAGCAGCACATACCACACCAAAGGTGATGTCCAGATCACTGAAGAACAAATTAAGGAAGGAAAAGAAAAGGCCTTGGCAATGTTCAAGGCTGTTGAGGCCTACCTTCTTGCAAACCCTGGTGCTTATTGATTGTTTCTATTTTCCCGTCGAAACCACAATTTCCTATTTCATATCCCCTTCCATTTGAATTTGTTTTTACATGCTGTTTGGTTCAATGAAATTGAAACCATTTTGTAATACGTTCTTAAGAATGAAATAATATATTTTGATTCAAGTGAATCTTTACTTTTGGCTTATTCTCGGATTTTAGGTAATTGTGGAAGGATGCAGAGAGCACATGCTTCTATAACCTCTCACCGGAATCCTTTCCCAAGCCAAATATTGTAATAAATTTGTGGAAATTCACGTTGCAGTGTTGATTCAATTTCAGTTTGAAGTTGTTCAGTGAAAACTGAAACTTGCTAGCTTATTGTTGAATCAAGTCACGAGCATAACTTAATTTGCAAATTGGCATTGCATTTGCATCCAACCAAAAAAAAAAAAAAAAAGAGCCTCCTGACATCTTTTGCTTGGCCAAGCAGGCAAAATGTCGCAGCCCCTATTACATATAAGTATACTATGAATATCAACGTTGACGGAGAAATCCGCCATAGTTGTCTGACTACTTAGTAATAAGATCCTATGAAGCATAGTCATATCAATTTTGTACATTTTCTTTTTAGGTTCTGTAAAATTTGTATAATACACGTATTAATTACAAATTAAGAATACTTAATTAAATATTTTTTATACTGGACTATGGTTTTGGAACATAGAAGCATTTTGAAGTTTTTGTTAAGCAAGGTGTTGGGATGGGTAACGGAAGCAACACACAAATATATAGAAAAGAGGAAAGAAAATAATAAATAAAACACAACACAAAAATTTAACGTGGTTCGGTCTCTCAATTAGACCTACATCCACGACCCCGAAGGGAAACACTCCACTATGTAATTTTTGGACGGGCAAAATTACAAACCCTCACAAAATAACTCAAAGCCCAAAAAATCTCCCATTTTATTAGGCTCAATGAGTTGGTATACTCTCCTTAAAACAATACTAACCTATTTATAGGAAAAGCCTTCCTTACTCTTCTTTAAATTAACCCATGTGGGATTGAGAAAAACTCAACAAATCCTCCATTTTCTCAATTTTCCAAATTACAACAGAATCTGAAAATCTAACTCTATTCCTAGTCTTTGCAGTCTTCTTCTCTATTGCTTCTTCCGTTTTACTTCCTTCAAGTCGCTTCTTCAAGGAATGACCATCAAGATGGTAGATGTTTTTGCTCTTCTTTCTCCCTTGCATAACCTTTGCAAGACTTCCCAACTCCTACATACTTGTATCCTTTTGATGCCATCACACCTAATGAAATAATGTTGACACTAGAATCAGGAACATGCCTCACATCAGGAAGTATTTTGACTTCATCATTGTGGAGCTTTAAGGCAGACTCGTCCAACACCTTCAACCTTCATCTTCGAGTTGTTTCCCACGTTGATGTGGTCAAAATTCGCTAATTGCAAATTATCGAACATGCCTTGGCCCTTACAGATATGCAAGTCTGATGCAGAATCCATTATCCAATTTGAATGCTTCTCATCAACAGTATTATCCCAACATCTCATTAATAATAGATCATCACCCATGACCATATTTGTAAAGGAATAACTTATTTTTGCCTTGCCCCTCATTTGTTCTCTTAGAGCTTTTAAATCCTCTTTCATTTTTGGTAAAGGACTTTGGATGTGACCAATTTCTCCACAATAATAGCACTTAAGGTCGCTATTATCACTTTGGTGGGATTTTCCTCTTCCTTGATCACCTCTTCTTTTGCTTCGACTCCTCCCTCTTCTCCAACTCTCTATAGCTAGTACTCAACTATCTTTCATAGTGATTTTCTTTTATCATCTGGTGATTTTCTTTTAATGACTTCGACACCTCATTCAATTGCAGTGTGCTTTTTTCCGCTAGCAGTGACTGCACCAATAGTGTGCAAGATTTGGATAGAGAAGCCAACAAGAGCAATGCTTGTTTCTCATCTTCAATCTTCTCCCCTGAATTTTCAAGTCGAGATACTAACTCATTAAATTTATTTATGTGGTCAATAATGTTACCTTCTTCTTCCATCCTAAGTGAATATAGATCCATCTTCATCATCAAGCGGTTAGTCAGTGTCTTTGATGCATGATTTTTATCTAAAGTCTCCCACATCATCTTAGGTGATGTCTCCTTCAACACTGTAACTTTAATATATGGAGCCAATGCTAACCGAATAGTACTAACCGCTCTTTTCTGAATAATACTCCAATCTGAATCCTTCATACCTTCCAGTTTCTCATCTTCTAATGCAGAATCAAGACCCTGCTGCACTAAATAGTCTTGAATTGTGCATTGCCATAGAGTGAAGTCAATCTTTCCATCAAACAATGGAGGTAAAATCCCATTCTTCATATATGTGATATTTAAAGAATCCATAATATAATATTTTACCTCCACGTGATACAAAAAAATTACCTCTTACTCAGAACTGCTAATGAAGCACCTTCTGCTCCTTTTCTCTCCTCCCTAAACCCAAACCTTGCTCTTCTCCCAAGCCAAAACCTTTGCTATGCTCCCAAACCGAAACCATGCTCTTCTCCAAAGTCGAAGTCAGAACCAGGCTCTGTTACCACTTGTTGGGATGAGCAACGGAAGCAACACACAAATATATAGAAAAAAGGAAAGAAAATAATAAATAAAACACAATACGAAATTTTAACGTGGTTCGGTCTCTCAATTAGACCTACATCCACGACCCCGAAGGGAAACACTCCACTATGTAATTTTTGGACGGACAAAATTACAAACACTCACAAAATAACTCAAAGCCCAAAAAATCTCCCAATTTATTAGGCTCAATGAGTTGGTGTACTCTCCTTAAAACAATACTAACCTATTTATAGGAAAAGCCTTCCTTACTCTTCTTTAAATTATCCCATGTGGGATTGAGAAAAACTCAACACATGGTAACGAACTTTTGAAAGCTATAAGGATTTTTATAATTATAATACCCTCGTGTATAGGGTTGTTTTTACTATAATACGTAGCACATTTTATAACAATTATATGCTAACGTTCAATTTTGTTTGTTATGGTATGGTTTTATTCCCCCCCCCCCCATTTAGTATGGGAGGCTCTTTAATCCAAAAATTATGACCCCAATTTTTCTTTCACCGTGAGGCACATTGAAATTTTCAGGTTAAGTAAATAGTTGATAGTTTCAAAATTTATAGAAGAGGTCCATAGGTGTAATAAAAGAAAAGAAATTTTATGTATGTATTATTTATCAAATAGATTGGTATTTATATACATAACTGTGTTTCTAGAATAGGAGGTTAGATTCAAATCTACCTATAATCAGCCTTCTATAATCAAACCTTCTATAACTAGGCACCTATAATTAAGGCTGATTAAATATATACAAAATATACTTCTAAATATCTGTGTATTAAGTTCCTATTCTTAACACTCCTTCTCAGGTTAGAGTATAAATGTTAATCATACCTAACTTGTTACAAAGGGACTCAACCCTAACCTTGTTCAGAGCCATTGTGAAAACAAACAAGACTAACTATAAAAGAAAAGAACTCTAGAGAAACGGAAAGAAAGAAATTATTGTATTATTTTGAAATTGTGTCTTGATCCTCCCTTTTGTTTTGATTGGTGATGATTTAATGCATGTTTTACTCTGGGAATGTGGGCAATTTGAGACTAAGTCAATTTCTTTTTATGTGTCCTATGTCGACTCAGAGACTTTGGTCAATCTAGATTATGTCGTAGTCATTCTAATTCTTCAGCCATTTGCCCCCTTGGATCGACTAGACTAGCTACTCCATACCTCCTACCGTAATTTTGATCAGTGGAGAATTCCTTCCATAAGAAAGAAATATTGTAATTGATAAGTAATTAAAATATACATAATCTCATGCCATTTACACTATAATTATTCAGAATTATGAACTAGATGACTACTCACTTCCCTATATTTTCCTTCTTTTGAGAGGATATAATGGAAGGTAACTTGAGGATGAACAAGCGTGAAGAGTATTAAAAGAGTAAAATAGGCATGTCACTTATTTTGAAAGGTTTCAATGAGCCTTTTGAGTTTAATTATATGAATAATGATTGAGAATACATCAAAAAATATGTTAGGCAAAATAGAGATAAAAAGAATGTTAAATTTATTTTTATTTACTGGTTCCCTAGCAAATCCGTGACAATTTGCCGTGGAATTGCAACGGAATTGGTCAATTGAGTTGATTCTGTGGCAAATTTGTAGCAATCTGCCTGGGATTTACCACTGAAGAATAAATTTCTCAATTATTCTGTCACTAATCTGTGGCAATCTATGAGGGATCTGCCACGGATTTGATTTTTTGCATATTTTGTCAATTATTTTATTATATTAAATCGTATTAATTTTAATTCAAAAAACTATTGAGAGAAAAATATAAATTTTTTGTAATCCATTATTTCCTCTTTGAAACACCTCATTATTGTTTATAGATTAAGATAATATTCATATGTAACTTGACTTCCTAAAGTAAATTATACGTGTAACAACAAGGAGTAAAATAGGCATGCCACTTATTTTGAAATGTTTTTATGGGCATTTTGAGTTTAATTGAATGTATAATGACTGAGAATATATAAAAAAATATGTTAGGCAAAATAGAGATAAAAGGAAAGTTAAATTTATTTTTATTTATTGGTTTGATAGCAAATCCATGACAATATGCAACGGAATTTCAACGGAATTTATCAATTGAGTTGATTCCATGGCAAATTCGTAGCAATTTGCTAGGGATTTACCATTGAAGTATACGTTTCTCAATTATTCTGTGGCTAATCTTTGGCAATCTACGAAGGATCTGCCATGGATTTGATTTTTTAGATTTTTTGCCAATTCTTTTATTATATCAATTTGTATTAATTTTAATTCAAAAGCTATTGAGAGAAAAATATAAATTTTTGTATTCCTTTATCTCCTCTTTGAAACACCACATTATTGTTTATAAATTTCGATAATATTCATATGTTACTTGACTTCATAAAGTAAATTATATGTGTAACAACAAGGAGTAAACTAGGCATGTCACTTATTTTGAAATGTTTTGATGGGCATTTTGAGTTTAATTGAATGTATAATGACTGAGAATATATCAAAAAATATGTTAGGCAAAATAGAGATAAAAAGAAAGTTAAATTTATTTTTATTTTCTGATTCCTCAGCAAATCCATGACCATTGGCCATGGAATTGCTATGGAATTGGACAATTGAGTTGATTCCGTGGCAAATTCATAGCAATCTGTCATGGATTTACCACTAAATTTGTGGCAATCTGTGAGGGATCTACCACGGATTTGATTTTTTTACATATTTTGTCAATTCTTTTATTATATTAAATCATATTAATTTTAATTTAAAAACTATTGAGAGAAAAATATAATTTTTTGTAATCCTTTATTTCCTCTTTGAAACACCACATTATTGTTTATAGATTCAGATAATATTCATATGTTACTTGACTTTCTAAAGTAAATTATACGTGTTACAACAAGGAGTAAAATAGGCATGTCACTTATTTTGAAATGTTTTGACGAGCATTTTGAGTTTAATTGAATGTATAATGATTGAGAATATATCAAAAAATATGTTAGGCAAAATAGAGATAAAAAGAGTGTTCAACTTATTTTTATTTACTAGTTCCACAGCAAATCCGTGACAATTTGCAATGGAATTGGTCATTTGAGTTGATTACGTGGCAAATTCGTAGCAATCTGCCAGGGTTTTACCACTGAAGAATACGTGTAGCTGTAACAAAAAATACCCTAAGCACTATTGGAGAAGAAAGAAGTAGCCAAACAAAAATGGCAAACTGCACAACATGTAGTTGTAACATTCTCTTAAACCTATCTTTTTCAAAATATTCTTAGACTGAGTGGAAATTGAAGTACCAAGCGACCACAAGGGATGAAATCTCACTATAATTGGCTTGCTCAATTAAAAACAAACTAAGGGGGGGGGGGTTTCCTATCCAGCAGACAAAAACAAACTCGAGAGTTATATATATTTTGGAAAGTATGTCCTCAAAGACTATGTATTCTAAGTAAATATATTGCAGTAAAATGTTTATTCATTCAATTTAGTTTGTTACTTATATTATTGCACATTTAAAGGTCCAAGCATGATAAGTAATGGTCTATGTGTTGGGTCGTTCTTCACATCATAGGTATAAGCGTATTTCGAATACGTAAAACTAGACATGTAGTAGTGGTCTCTCTTAAAGTACTATAATTATAGAGAGAAGACTATTTCTGCTATAACATGGATGGATACCTTCACCCTTGATTGTGAGTTGGTGGTCTGGTGAAATTAGGGTTTTATACTTTGATGTACGTTAGGTGATATTTCTTTTGTGAGATCAATATCCTTATATGTTGGGTGTATTACTCTAGTTAGTTAAGATGAACTCATGCAAAAGAGTTTCTATACTTCACTTAGTGAGGTTTAATCACACCTTTGTGATTGTCCAGGATAATCTAAATGATCCAGAGCCCTGAGAAAGTGACTCTAGAATATGTGCTTTTGGGTAGCTTCCAATGATAAGCAAATATATTCAAGTGAGTCATGGTTATCAGACTAGAGATCAAAGGATGGTAGATATCTTTGAGATGGGTGTTAGTACATTTATCCTGTCTCATTAATGAGTGTTACATAAAGGGGTATTTCCATCATTTCACCTGTAGGTCGGAGATATTGCTTTAAGCAATATTATTCCTGGGGTTAATATTTTCTTATAGTGATAAATGGAAATATTTAAAATGATGAAATGCGGCTACTTAATAGTAAGGGTATTTTGGTCATTTTAGTAGTCATGAATAATATGTCTCTTGGTCCTTGGAGTAGCTCAATTTACCTTGATGTTGTTTAGACACAATCTGGATTTAATAGATAATTATTTGGAAGGGAAATAAAATTTATTCTAAGAGTCCAATTAAAATTAATTAATTAGTCTTGGGTTTTGCTAACGCCCAGAAAAGATAATTAATTAATTAAAAGAATTGGGCTTGAATAAATTGATTAATTGGGATGATATATGTTGACATATATTAAGAGCCCAATTAGAATTAATTAATTAGTCTTGGGTATTTAATGAGGCCAAGAGAAAATAATTAATTATCTAAAAGGATTAGGTCAGTCTCGGATTGATTTTTATCATAGCAACCAACCCATTAGGGCTTGATGATTTTTGGCCATTAGGGCTTGAGGAAGCCCTAGGCTGGCAGAAAATAAGAGGAGAAGAAGAAAAAAAAATACGGAGGTTTTGGTTAAGATTTTTCTTCTCCAGTGTGTGTTGTCTTCTCCTCTATCTCTCCCTCTTTGGTTTTCATCCTTCTCTTTTCTCTCTCTTGGAAAGTATTTTGATTATCCAAGGAGGCATGCTCACCAAGCTAACGCTAAGAGTAAGGTAGAGTTATACTCCAAAAGATAGAGAGAAGAAGCTTGGAGACATTTGATGTGTAGGAGTAGAAGATTGGTGGAAATTCCTGTTGAACCAAAGGTGCCTCCTTCTCCCCTTCCAACTCAAGAAGTTCTAGTGCAACCCGTCCCCACGTTGGTTAATCCACGACCAACGGGAAAAAGTAAGTACTCTCTCCTAGATGTGGCTTCGAAAACTGAAAAATTTTCTACTCCATTTTCCTTGATGTTTTCCATGATCCTTCAATATAATCACTACAAAACAACAATAAATAAAAAAAATACTCAATATAGCCTCAGTTTTTAGTACACAAATAATCCAAGATTCAACCCAATAATACATCACTAAACTAAAATAATATACTAAACTACAATATATACCCTGTTTGCTTTAAAAACAAAATAATAGAAATAACCACTCAAAATAAATATCAGGATGCAAAAACTCTGGCAGATCTGGTGGCTACTCTATTTTTAATAGAAAAACCGAAACTTCAAGAACTCTGTGGCTTCTGTTTTAGCAAAAATAGAAATTTAGAAAAAAAAAATAAAAACTTCAATCGATAGGGGAAAGGAGGGAAGGATGAGAACAAGATGATTGCAGGAAAACAAAGAAGATGAAGACGAGTTGCGGGAAGAAAATTTAAGGAGTTTAGCAGACAAGGGTTTGACAACTTGGAATATGCCGTTGAAAGGGAAGTGCTGATAGAGGAGGAAGCCAGAGAAAAAGGGAGGGGGAGTTTAAAAACCTTGGAAGAGGAAGCATGAGATACGCAGGGGTGGGCTAGGGATTGCAGAGGAATTTTCACCAAGCCAAATCAGAGTCACACAAATCTATATCTAAACCATTAAAATTCAAACCAAGAGGAAGAAAAAAATAAAAAAATTATAAAATAACTAAACTAACCATGACTGCCAAATGAATCTCAATTATACAAAGAGTAATATAATGTTCTTGATAAAATTTTATTCAATCATTACAAAGCTCTAAAATTTAAACCATTAGATTTTAAAATACTTAAAAGAAAAAAAATTAAATTTATTGAAACAATATTTTATGACATTTATATCCTCTCTTCACTCTTAGTATATACATTTAGATTATCTAAACCCCTTGAAGTTTTGTCATGTCTAACCTATTAATTTAATTAGCTATTGATTTCCTTTTTAATGAGCGCAATTGTTATTAAAACAAGTGCGTATATATGTTAATTTATTTTAACAATTATTGCACACATAAAAAATAAACAATAAGAATATAAAATCATAAAAAACATTACAAAATAACCCTTAAATTATCATCAATTTTTTCATTAATGAAATTGAAATGAAGCTGGCAAAAAGGCATTGAAGAAATTAAACAATATACAACATAAAATATTTTAACTTTCATGTATATATATATATATATATATATATATTCTTTCATCTAAATTTAAATATTTATATTTCTATTATAATTTAAATAACATTAGAAAAACTGCATGTGAGCTTTCTATTGTTTTCTAAAAAATGAATATTAATAAACACATTAATATTCATTAAATTCAGATATTAAACTTTACAAAACCCATCATAGCTAACATTTGGCAAAGTTCTTAACCAATAAATAATCCAATAAATAATAATAATAATAATAATAATAATAATAATAATAATAATAATAATAATAATAATAATAATAATAATAATAATAATAATACTACTACTAAAGGCAGACAAAGAAAAAGAAAAAACCACAAATATTTGTTGAAGCCTTCTTTCCTTTTGCTGGTCAAACGTTGATGTCCAAGTACGTAGTCTTATTGGACGGCTGATCAACTCACCTAGAACAAGTCCCCACACCTTTTGTACTGCAGAACAAGACTGACTTTGTAGCAATCCATTGGGTGAAATTTTGAGGTGTTCCCACAAATGCGATCGTTCTATAAATACTTCTTTGCACCGCCAACTTGGCACCACAACCACACCAACTAAAATTCAAATCTTCTTGGGCTTCTTCTTTAATTCTCCCCAGCTATTTTCAATCAACTAAGTTCTTGAAATCATGGGCATGATCACTTACGATTCAGTGGTTACCTCCTCAATTGCCCCCGCAAAGATGTTCAAAGCCTTCATTCTTGATGCTGACAACCTCATCCCTAAGGTCTTGCCACAGGCAATTAAGAGTGTTGAAATCCTCGAAGGAGATGGAGGAGCCGGAACCATCAAGTTGATCACTTTTGGTGAAGGTAGCCAATTTAAGAGTGTCAAGCATAGAGTTGACGGACTTGACAGAGAAAGCTTCAGCTATAGCTACAGCATCGTTGAAGGAGATGCCTTAATGGGTGTGCTTCAGTCAATCTCTTACGTGGTTAAGATTGAAGCCTCTGCCGATGGAGGGTCAATCTGCAAGACCAGCAGCACATACCACACCAAAGGTGATGTCCAGATCACTGAAGAACAAATTAAGGAAGGAAAAGAAAAGGCCTTGGCTATGTTCAAGGCTGTTGAGGCCTACCTTCTTGCAAACCCTGGTGCTTATTGATTGTTTCTATTATCTCGTCAAAAGCACAATTTCCTATTTCATGACCAATTTCCATTTGAGATAATTTTTCCTTTCTATTTCTGCTTATTCTTTTCCGTTTGTCGAGTGATGGTGTTTGGTTCTTTGAAACCATATTGTAATACATTCTTATGAATGCAATAATATATTTCGTTTCAAAAGAATTTTTAATTTAAACTGATTTTCATTAGAAAACACTTTATATAATTTCCATTTCAGAAACTATACTATGATGACAGATTATGTTAATTTTAACTTATAAGGACATTGATTCTAACCTTATTCTCTGATTTTAAGAATTCTTTCAAAATTTTACAAATTTTGGGCCCGGCAGATGGTGAGGTGCATCCAACTAAAGGATACAAGTCTGTTGGCATTATTAATCCAAACTTGTCAATTTGAAAAGTTCGGAATTAATTAGAAGAATTTGTTACTAGTTGTATTTTATTAAGTATTGTTTAGTATTATTAATTGTTTAGGTTTCTTAATTTTGTTCTGAGTTGAATTCCTAATTAAAGTAAGAATTATATTTTAAATCTTGTAACACCTATTTATGTGCTTGGTATCTAGAGTTGTGTACGTGATAGAGTTATAATTTTGGACTTTGTCCTGTGAGATAGTGTTAGGTTTAATCTTAGGAGAATTTAAGAGAATACTATAATTTTAATTTGTTGTATTTATGAGTATTGAGAAACAAACACACATTGTATTATTTGATGTACAATACATGTGTAAACACGCATTGTATTGTTTAATGTATAATGCTCGTATTAATTACATATCAAGCATGCTCTGTTAATTATTTTTATACTACGTTGGGGTTTTGGAACATTTCGTTTTACAATTTTGGTTAAGCAAAGCAGTGAGCTTTTCAAATATAGGATTTTTAACATTATAATTAACACCCTTAGGGCCATTTTCACTTTTGTACCCCAATCATTTTATAACAATTATATGCTATCTTTCAATTTTATTTGCTGCAGTATGGTTTGATTTTTGAATATTTTGTATCAGTGCCGTTCAAAAACCTTGTAGATTGTTCCTAGTACAACTGATTTTGAAGTAGTTTATGCTCTAAGCGATACATCCATTGTCGACGCAAATTATGAGAAATACTATTTACAGTGGATTTTGCATTAAAATTACCTTTTGGGGGGACGAACAGAAAACCAGCAATGCTGGACAGAGTTCTTGACAATAGTGCAAAAATGATCTTCAAAACCAAATTCTGCAAGAATTAATAGCAAGAAAGGCCAGTATACCCAATCAAAAGTCTTAGCCATATCAAATTGAAAAATAAGATTATTACCCAGAATTCGCTTGTTGATTGTGTGGAGAAATTCGTGAGCCAAAAGAACATTGTCTGAAATATTCCTTCCAGGACTGAAACCCCATTGAATAGGGGTGTAAGGCAAGGAGACCCTTTGCCACCAACTCTGCTTATTTTGTCACAAGAGAATATGTCTCGGGGCTTGAATGATCTTCTTCAGAGCCAATATTTTATCCCTTATGCTACCGCTGCCAACTGTCCTCAGTGACACATTTTAGTTTTGCAGATGGTACGATGGTATTCTGCACTGGCGAGAAGCGATCATTAAAGGTGCTCTAGAAGTTACTTGATGAATACCAACGTTGTTCGGCGCTGTTGATCAATAATACCAAAAGCTCTTACATAATATCTGACAAAGCGTCCTCCCAACATAATTCCATTATCCATAGCATTTTGGGTTTTTGTAGAAAAACTCTTACCTTTTACATTTCTGGGTTGCCCTATTTAAAAATATAGAAGCAAGACGACCTTCTTCTCAACCTTATTAGATAAGATTCACCACAGGATTTCTGGTTGGCAGTTCAAGTTCCAGAATCAAGCTGGAAGGATTACTTTAATAAAAGCTATTTTATCATCCATTCCCATGCATCTATTGCATTCTGTTCAGCCTCCTTTGTCAGTTTTTGAAGCTATGAATCACGCCTTTTCTAAGTTTTTTTGGGGCGCTTATCTTGATGGACCCAGGCGACATTGAAGATCTTGGCCTTCTTTGTGTTTCCCTTATGCAGAGAATGGTTTGGGGTTTCGGTCTTGGTTGGATGTTTCCGCTGTTTATTCTTGCAAATTATAATGGTGGTGTTTCTGACTTGGGGATGCCTTGTGGGCTTCATTTATGTGGTCTAAGTATTCCGGAGGGACTACTCATCCTTTAATATTGTTTCCAACAGATAATCAACCTTCTCATCTATGGAGGCACCTTCTGTCGACTAGAGATATGGTTAACTCCTTTTTTGGCACAGAGGCCCTGTCTTGTTGGCATCTATCAATTCCTCTGTTCAGGTTGGCACTTCAAATGTTTAAATCCTAGATGAACTCATCTTATTTTATGCACAAATTCTCCACGTTCATGTTCTGATCAAGGTGTTGGATCGATCAATTAATGGATATAATTATTGACTCTAGTAATTGCGATTAGACTAAGAGTACAGTTACGTTCTTTTAGTGGAGTGGAACAAAATTAATAAATTATTTTTATTGACAAAATAATTTATTGGAGCTTAGTCTAATTGTATCCGATCAGGTCCCTTCAGTGGCTCCTAATTATGGGATAATAATAAATTATAATTTGTTTATAATTTATTAATGAAAATTGCAGAAAATGAAAAATCGTATTTTAGATGGAATAGGATAAGTGGAAATAGTTGTACCCAACTATACTTTTCTTATTCTATCAGGATTCATATTTTGAGATAGAGTCTAATATACATATTGGGATATGACTCTATTTTCAACATACGTGAGAAATATCGTTGTTGTTCTCTTAGTTTTTTCTCTCAATTTTTGTGTGAGTCCACCCTCAACAAAGAGAGAAACAAAATACGATTAACAATTTTTTGGTCAAGGGAGATTACATTGAAGAAGGCTTGGGGGTCTGGAGCATTACCAGAAGGCCAAAGATTTCAAGAATCGTATTGGTGAAGACAATATCTACAAAAGTATGATCCGTTTTCACGTATTCTCAAGGTTTAATCTGGTTGACACATAAGCATATCGATCCTATTAGCTAACAATTGGTATCAGAGCCAGGTTTTGATATGTGTTTATGTGTTAAGATTAAATCTTTTATGCATATATTTAGTTGAGCGGTGTAGGAATAATGCATTTATGTTCATGGTGAATGATTTGATTAATTCTGTTCAAAATAATTTTATGACCATAGTTTTTTATTCGGTGAATATGTATAAGTATTATCGAGTCTTGTAACAAAAGGGGTGGATTACGTCTCCATGTTTCCCTCTTGGGTTTTTTTTTTAATTTTATTTTATGTTGTTGTTAAAAAAAAAATGTAATTGGTGGACTGAAGCTTGGCGAACGAAGACCTGTTTGAGAGATTCATTGTCAATTGCGACAAATAGCATGAAGAACACGAAGAACAATTGTAATTGGCACTGGGTTGTGCTTGCTGTCGGTGGGTTGGCCATGGGCCAGCAGGCAGCGCCTGAATGCCTTCTATTTAGAAGCCTTGGGCTTGCTGTCGCTGGGCTGGCCTTGGGCCAACGGATCAGTAGACAGCGGCCTGGCTTGGCCATCGGGCCTGGGCAGACGCTGGCCTGGCCCGTACGGGCTAGCAGATCTAGCAAGTGCCTTCTTTAATTAGATAGAAAAGAAAGGGGATTGTGACAGTGATGGGTTTTGAACCATCACTGCACCATCAACAGTCTTGTGACAGAAGTTGCGTCATTTAATTGATATTGCAGAAAATTGAAGAATTAGCTATATTGTTTGCTAATTATTATTTTCAATTGTAATTTTGCAATTGTATTTTTGAGTCTAGGTTGGCCCTAAAATTATTTTTATTTTATATTTTTTACTATTTAATTTTGATTGAATTATATATCATTCATGTTAATATGCCATATAGTTTGCATTAACACCGCTCTAGGTACTATTTAGTTATGCATAGATAAATTAATATTTTTTTAAATTATTAAAAAAAATTAAGTGTGAAATGGTTAATTTTAATGACCTTTGGCCTCCCTATTAGCCCATTAGTAAAATTAACGTTTGTTTCGTACCATTTTAAATGGTCCCCCTATAGGAAGGCTACGTTTTATTGGTTACTAGATTGGGCATCAAAATTTTAATTATTTTTTTAAGTTTAATTCATTCATAATTACCCTATAGGTGATGTGATTGGATTAGAAACTTTATATTAAAAAAATAATATAAATTTTGAATATAGGGGTTACACTTAAATCAAAGACATTATAAGGACTTCCTATAGAATATCCAAATAATGTCTATGATGGCCAAAATATTAATAACACTAAAACTAATATTGCATTTAGATGCAAGATATATTAATTTTAGTGGGATGATCCAGGCCTAACTATAAGTTATATTGTTATCTCCTACAGAGGTGTATATTACTTTGGAGTTTTAGGTTGTGGATCTTGACCTAACTATAAGTTACATTGTTATCTCCTATAGAGGTACATGTTACTGTAGAGTTTTAGGTTGTTATATTTTGATAGTAGTTTCTATTACTACTTAAAATATTATCATATTGATCATGCATCATGATATGATAAATGGCTCATATGTTTTATTTTATTTAATTTCAGAAAAATGACTTCCAACACTTTATCCCAAATTTTAACAAAGAACCAACTAGTTGGAGAAAATTTTATTGATTGGAAAAGGAACCTCATAATTGTACTCACTGCTGAGAAGCTCAAACATGTGCTAACTGAACTGTTCCTGCTAAGCTTACTGAATAGTCCACGTGCGAACAAAAAGAGGCTTATGATAAGTGGTTGAGTTCTGATAAGATGGCTCGCTGCTACATTTTGGGGTCTATCTCAAATGTGTTGCAGCAGAAACATGAGAACATGACAACCGCTACAGACATCATGAGAAGCCTCCAGCAAATGTTTGAGCACAAAGAACGTCAGGCCCGTCAAGTAGCAATGAGGCGCATAATGAAATTGTGCATGAAACCTGGAACGCCCGTAAGGGATCATATGTTAGAATTGATCGCTTAGTTTAACGTGCCAGAGGTCTTAGGGGCTGAAATTAAGCTTGAGACTTGGTAGACATGGCTCTAGAAACTCTCCCAAAGATGTTTTCACAGTTCAAAGTTAATTACAACATGAACAAGATGGATATGTATCTTACAGAGTTAATGAAGGAGCTGGAGAGCGCCAAGGCTTCCCTAAAAGTGGGAAGTGGCAACGCTCTTGTTCTAACTCGTGTTGGATCTTCCTTTTCCAAGCCTAACGGCAAAGGAGGAAATAAGAGAAAGCATAACAATAAAGGGCCTAAGCAGTAGGTTAAGAAAGCAAAAGTGGATGAAAAGCCCAAAGACAAATGTTTCCACTGCAAGCAAAAAGGACATTGGAAGTCACAGTGCCCAGATTACTTAGCTAAATGCAAGTAAGGTACCGGTGAGTTATCCTACATTAAAACTTATTTAGTGGTTGATTCTACAAATACTTGGATGGTAGATTCTGGAGCCACTAACCATGTTTGCAATTCATTACAGGGGTTCCAAGTAACCAGACATCTTAATGAATGAGAGCATACTCTAAGGGTTGGCACAGGATCAGTAATATCTGCAAGAGCTATTGGAGATGTTTATCTTTATTTTGATAATAAACATTTGATTTTGAAAGATTGTTATTATGTTCCCGACATTTATTGAAATTTGATTTCGGTTTCTTTGTTATTCAAACAAAAATATTCTGTTAAATTTTATAAATTTTTAGTAAAGATATTTTTGCATAACTCTTTGATATGTCATGGATATTTAAATAACGATCTGTATGTTTTGATAATGTGAGTGTATGTATTAAGACAGTATTAGAGTTGGTGTAAATTACTGGATTGGTGTGGATTACTCCCCTGTATCAGTAGTACCTGAGTCTATAAACATCTATATTGTAATCAGGTAATAATATATTATGGAGTAGTGAGATCCTTGATCTCTCAAGACTCTCCAGTTTGATGTAATCGACTTCTTGTTTATCTGTGAATCTAAGAAGGAAATCTTAGAAATAAGACAACTTTTAGAATATGGAAAGGTGACACAGTCAGAGATTCCATTTGTAGTATGTTACATAGATGACATATTAATATTTAGTAAAAGTAGGAAAGAACACATAAGTCATTTAAAAAAATTTAATTATCTGGATAATTAGGGCTATGGAGAGGAGGAATTGCATGTAAAACAGGCCTTAGATAGTCGTCTCTGCACAAGTCAGATTCCATCATATGATCGTAACAGTGAGATAACTGCCTGTCTTTAATCATGGTTTGTAGCTTTGGATAATTTTTCTCAGGAAGATAGAGCTTAAATAACATTCCGTGCTCTATAAGTTTGCTCAGGCTAATATTTCAGCATCTGTAGTGGTTACTTTACTTTTATATAATCCATTGCAGTAACTACGAAGAGCTACTTGTCTTTTGGCTTTTCGAAGAGTCATTTTACTATGCAGCTTTAACTTTTTCGAAGAGCCACTTGTCATTTGGCTTTTCGAAGAGTCATTTTACTATGTAGCTTTAGCTTTTCTGAAGAGCCACTTGTCTTTTGGCTTTTCGAAGAGGCAAGTAAGTTATCTCCTACTAATAAGACTCTCATATGGCATCTTAGACTTGGTCATATTAATCTAAATAGGATTTAAAGACTTGTAAAAGAAGGTCTTTTAAGTGACTTAAAGGTGGAACCTTTTCAAGTTTGCGAATCGTGTTTGGAAGGTAAAATGACCAAAAGATCATTTCCTTCCAAAGGAACTAGAGCAAAGGGAGTCTTAGAATTATTGCACTTTGACGTATGTGGACCAATTAGTGTCCAAGCTAGAGGTGGGTATGAGTATTTCATTACTTTTATGGATGATTACTCAAGATATGGCTATGTTTACCTAATGACTCATAAGTCTGATGCCTTAGAAAAATTCAAAGAATGTAAGGTTGAGACTGAGAAGCAGTTAGGAAAGAATATTAAGACACTTCGATTAGATCGAGGTGGAGAATATCTATCACATGACTTTAGATCATATTTGTCAGAAAATGGGATTTTATCCCAACTAAGTGCACCTGGCACTTCTCAACAAAATGGAGTGGCAGAAAGGAGAAACAGGACCTTGTTAGACATAGTCAGAACAATGCTAGGCTTCTCTACACTTAGTTCATCTTTTTGGGGATATGCTATACAAACTACGACATATATATTGAATATGGTTCCATCAAAGTCTATCCCTAAGACTCCATTAGAATTGTGGAATGGGCGAAAGCCTAATTTGACACACATCCAGATTTGGGGTTGTCCTACACATGTGCTAAAGGGAAAGATGGATAAGATGGAATCACGATCAAATTTATGTTTGTTTGTTGGGTATCCAAAAGGAACAAAGGGATACTACTTCGATAGTCCTCAAGATAAGAAAATATTTGTAAGCACAAATGCAATTTTCTTAGAGGACAAGTACATAGAAGAATAAGGATCTAAGAGTAGGGTTATTTTGGAAGAAATTTGAGCGACGGAAAAAACAGATGAGCATGCACTCACGGGAAAAAAAATCAGAGAAAAAAAAAACCGCAAGCCTTAAAGGCCACACGGAAGCGTAAAGATCATACCTTTGTGCGCTTTAAACCTACTAGGTTGAGTAGGAGTGGATTGAACGACAGGAATCGCTTCACCTTGCCCACTTGAAGAAGCTTCCGGTTGAAAACCTGCTAGCCTCCTACTTCGCCTTGTTTGCATGAACGCCAAGCCTTTCAGCTCTCAGAATATGCCACAGCCCAACCTCTAGTCGGTGAACACAATGGAGAAGAAGAACGGTCTCAAATCTCTTTGGTTCTCTTGCTATTGGTTAGCAAAGCTCCAAGAAGAAGACACAGAGGATGAAGAGACGTGAGAGAGAGAGACCTGCGTGAGACACTGTTTTTTAGGGAGATTAGGGTTTTTCTTCTACAAGAGACTTGTTTATTGGTCAGCCAAAACTAGGTCTCTCATTATCTGATAAACATATCCCCGGATATCATATTTCAAAACACCCGGATGTTATCCTGAGAATAAATTTGGCTTAACACTAAACTCTTCTTAACCGTATCTGGAAAAAACCCTACGGTCCAAGCTATTGGGCCGAAATAATATTTATTATTTTTCTTGGACCCAAAAGGCCCAAAATAATAAAAATTAATTATTTATTTCCTGGGCTTATATAAATAGCCCAATAAATAATTAATGAGCCAAAATGAACCAAAATAATTAATCTTTAATTATTTATTTCTTGGGCTTATATAAATAATTAAACATTAATTATTTCCCCTAGTTTAAGCTCAGGTTAATTTCCTAATTATTCATACTGGACCTAGGCCCTGAATACTTAATTAACTAATTAAACTAGATAATTAATTTCTCTCAACTCCTATTTTATTTTATTTATTTATTTTATTCCAATCTAATAATAAATTAGACATCCTGAATAAAATCAAATAAAATAAAATCCTCTTGAACTGAGACCAATTCCTCAACCCAAAATTAGTTAGGACTTACGGGCTATTCCGAGGACCAAAAAGACACATCGCCTTGGCTGTTAAAATGACCAAAATACCCCTGCTATATAAATAGCTGTATTTTGCATTTTAAATAATTTCTAATATCACCATAAGGAAATATTGACACCAAGGACAATGCTGCGTTAGCAAAGTCTCCGACCTACAGGTAAAATAACTAAAATACCCCTCTACACATCGCCGTACATTTAGAGAGAAAGAAGTGTACTAACACTCCTCTAAATTACATCTACCATCCTTAGGCTTCTAGTCCAATGATCCATGATTTCCTTGAGTGTTTCCGCTTTCCAAGGGAGCTACCCTAAAGCAAACATCCAAGTCATGTTTCCCAGGGCCCTAGACATTTTAGACAATTCGGACAACCACAAGGGGCGATATAGTGTAGAAACTATCTTTTACAAGTCTGTCTTAACTAACTAGTTACATATACCCAATACACAAGTATATTGGTTCTACTATAGAACCTCAACTATAGCATATCAAAGCATATGCTTCCAGCTTCGTCAGACCACCAACTTATACTCAAGTCGTAGAGTACTAGTCCACGCTGTAGCGGTAGTAGTCTAGGTTTCTATCATATAGTACTTTTAGAAACCACTATTACAGGTCCTGTCTTACGTATTCGAAATACGCTTATGTCATGAAGTGAGTGGACTACTCACTTGCTAAAGGTAAGCCATTCCCCATTTGGAATTCATAACATAATAACCTAAACATGATGAGATTCCAGTCTCATCAATAGGTTAAGAACAAATGTTTATGTGTTAAATAATCTGTGATCCATACCTTATTGCGAAAGACTACCATTCACATGGACCACTTATTTAAACACAATGAGTCTATTCCAAACGAAAATTGTGCACAAACAAAAAGTAAATTCACAAACAATTTCTAAAAATAAATTCTTTTATTAAAATATTCGATTTTACATTAGAAACCTAGTCTAAGAGGGCATACAATCCAATAATCTCCCACATGCACTCTAAGACTAGGTAAGTCCATAGGTGCCCACCCCTATGGTGTCTAAGTGTCTTTTGAAGACTCTCTCAGCCAAAGGCTTGGTGAATGGATCTGCTAGATTGTTTTCTGAGGCAATATGTTCCACCACGACTTCCCGTCTCTGGATGAAATCCCAGATCAGGTGGTACTTCCTCTTAATGTGTTTCCCCTTCTTGTGGTTCCGAGGCTCTTTAGATTGCGATACTGCTCCAGTGTTGTCGCAATACATCACAATCGGCTTGTCCATATGTGGTACGACTCCAAGTTCTGAAAGGAACTTCTGGAGCCAAACTACTTCTTTGGACGCCTCCGAAGCTACCACATACTCAGCTTCCATGGTTGAGTCAGCAATATAAGACTGCTTAATACTCCTCCATGAAATTGCTCCTACAGACAAGGTGAAGACATATCCACTAGTGGATTTTCTCTCATCCTTATCCTCCTGGAAGTCTGAGTCTGTGTATCCTATAGGAACCAAATCATCAGCCCTATAAACCAGCATATAATCTCTCGTTCCCTTGAGGTACTTGAGAATATGCTTTACAGCTTGCCAATGAACCTCCCCTGGGTTTGACTGATATCTGCTAACTAAGCTCACAGCAAAGCAGATATCTGGCCTAGTACACAGCATGGCGTACATGAGACTTCAACAGCCGAAGCGTAGGGAATCCTACTCATTTTGTCCTTTTCTTCTTGAGACTTAGGACATTCCTTCGAAGAAAATGACAACCCATGTCTGCAAGGGATTAGAGCTCCCTTGCATGAGTCCATGCTGTACTTGGCCAGCATCTTGTCAATGTATGTTACTTGGGATAATCCTAACATTCTCTGCTTCCTATTTCTAAGAAGCCTAATCCCAAGAATGTAGCTGAGCTTCTCCCAAGTCCTTCATACTGAATTGACTAGACAACCAAACCTTTGTAGATGACAATGTCCCTACATCATTTCCAATGAGTAGAAAGTCTTCCACATACAGGACAAGAAAAACTACATTAATGCCTTCAAGTTTCCTGTACACGCATGGTTCATCTTCGTTTTGAATAAAACCATAAGACTTTACCGTCTCATCAAAACGAATGATCCATGCTCTCGATGCCTGCTTAAGTCCATAAATGGACTTCTTAAGCTTGCAAACCATATGTTCCTGGCCTTCAGCAATGAAGCCTTCTGGTTGGGACATATAGATGTCTTTGCTAAGATGGCCATTTAAGAATGCCGTCTTGACATCCATTTACCATATCTCGTAGTCATAGTGACATGCGATGGCAAGGAGGATGCGGATGGATTTAAGCATGGCTACCGGGGAAAAGGTTTCCTCATAGTCGACACCTTCTTTCTGAGTATACCCTTTCGCCACAAGCCTAGCTTTGAAGGTTTTCACCTTCCCATCCGCTCCCCTCATTCTCTTGTACACCCACTTGCACCTAATGGGTTTTATCCCTTCAGGTGAATCTACAAGATCCCAAACCTGATTGAGGTACATAGACTCAATCTCGGCTTTCATTGCTTCATATCAAAGATTTGTATCGGCATCAGCAATAGCCTCCTCGTATCTAGTGGGGTCTTGTTCCTGATGGTCAGAGACTAACTCAAAGGCTTCTCCAGTCCATCTATCCGGAACCCTAGACACTCTCCCACTACGACGAGGCTCCACTTGCACAAGCTCTTAAGGCTGTGCCTCTTCTTGTTCCACAATCAGGTCAGAAGAAGTTGATTCCGTAGATAACTTCTCCTCAAGTTCCAACCTCATAGAACCTTTAGTGGAAGTACTTTGATCATCTTCCAAGTATCTAGCATTGGTACTGACTAGCACCTTCTGCTCCTTAGGATAATACAAGTAACCTCCGTTTGTCCCTTTTGGATAGCCAACAAAATAGCATAATTCTGGTCTTGGTTCCAACTTGTCTCCTTTGACTAGTACATAAGTTGGACAACCCCAAATCCTGAGATGATTCAGACTTGGCTTACACCCAGTCCACATCTCATAAGGAGTCCTAGGTACTGACTTGGAAGGCACCAAGTTCAGAATATATGCCGCTGTCTCCAGGGCATATCCCCAAAAGGATACTGGAAGAGTAGCATGAGACATCATGTTTCAGACCATTTCCATCAATGTCCTGTTCCTTCTCTTAGCTAATCCGTTCTGCTGGGGTGTTCTCGGCGCAGAGAGCTGGGATACTATCCCATGATGTATCATGTAGTCCTTGAATTCACCTAAGAGGTACTCTCCATCACTATCCGATCGTAAGGTTTTGATTAATTTACCTGTCCGACGCTCCACTTCAGTCTTAAACTCCTTGAACTTGTCAAAAGAGTTAGACTTGCGTCTCATCAGGTAAATGTAACCATACATCGTACAATCATCCGTGAAAGTGATGAAGTACTCAAAATCTCCTCTAGCTGGTGTAGACAACGGACCACACACATCAGTGTGAACAAGACTCAACACCTCCTTGGCTCTATCCGCCTTTGGTGTAAATGACCTTTTGGTCATCTTTCCCATCAGGCAGGATTCACACTGAGGCCAACTTTCCAATCTCAATGAGCCCAAAGGCCCATCATGGATTAGCCTCTGAATCCTGGTTGAGTTAATATGACCCAACCTTAGATGCCAAAGGTATGAATCATTGATATTGGTCTTTCTCTTCTTAGTTAAAAGTTCAGACTGAGCGTTATTTGATTGGTTGTTAATAGGGTTTAAAAAGAACAAATTTCCATACATGTGCCCAGTACACAAAATTTCTCCATCTCTACTGATAGAAATATCAGAATGGAAAGATACAGAATATCCTTGATTAATAAATTTTGCAACTAAAATCAAATTCTGACGAAAACCAGGTACATATAAAATATCTTTTAAAACCACTATCTTATTACAATAAAAAATATGATCCAGCTCTACCACTGCAAGGGCCCAGACTTGTGCTCCATTACCCACTCGAAGCCCATGTTCGCCCTTCTTGAGTCTTCTTATCTTTTTAAACCCCTGCAAGGAGTTACAGATATAACAGTGGCTCCTGAATCAACAATCCAAGTGGAAGTTGATCCTACCATTGATATGGACTCTAGATAGAAAACATTACCTGTGGGGTTTTTATTGGTTTGAAGATCTGGACACTCCTTTTTCCAGTGTCCCTTCTTCCCACATTTGAAGCACTTACCCTTTGGTTTGTCCTTGGGTTGGGTCTTGTGCTGGGCTGCTGCTTTCCCCTTCTTCGTCTTGAACTTTCTGGGTTTAGGCCCAGTTCTTGAGGAAGAAGCCTTATCAATCATGGCCTTTGACTGTGGCTTTATGACCTTCTCCGCCATCTGGAGCTCCTTCATCAATTCAGTCAAACTCATGTTCAGTTTGTTCATGTCATAGTTCAACTTGAACTGAGTGAAGGAGCCCGGTAGAGATTTGAGAACCATGTCCACTTGGCTCTCAGGGTCAATGACAACCCCTAAGATTTCTGCCTCCTCGAAAGCAGCAATCATCTTGAGCATATGCTCTCAGAGTGATGCTCCCTCAGCCATCTTAGTGTTTACAATAGTTCGAAGAGCCTCCTGCCTTGCGGGCTGGCTCTTGTCCGCGAACATAGTAGCCAATGATTGACTAATGTCATATGCAGAAGCCATGTGCTTGTGTTTTAACTGGAACACATTAGACATGGAGGCTAACATATAGCAGCGTGCCATTTCATCAACCTTCTTCCACGCCTTCTCAGCCTCTCGCTCTTCGGCGGTAGAACCTTCCCCGATAACAGGGCAGGTCTCGTAAAGGACATACTTATACTCTTCAGCTGTGAGTATTATGTCCAGGTTCCTTTTCCAATCCACATAGTTTGGACCCGTTAACTTATTCTCCCTGAGAATAACGGCCAATGGACTAAAAGAACCTCCCGCCATTTCTGAAAATCGAAAGAAAGAATTTAGTTTGTGAAAACAAAATAAAATTTGTGCACTAAAAATAATTTGGCTCTTAGGAAAACTGACATAGCTTCTTGAGAAGATTAATAGTTTCCTAAGCTAAATGTATTAACCACCACAAATTAATTTCCCCTCTAGGTAATGATCTAGAGGATAACTCCATCGTGGGATGGCCGTTTCCTCTCATTTCCTATGGACATACCTCGCACTATGACCTCCAACGTGGGCTAGCCGATCATAGTACGTGCCTCGGGTTATTAATTACATCCTTCCATTAGATCTAGATCCTTGTGGTATCCCCATCCTATACGAGTTCACTCCCAGGGTGACGCGAGGGGACCCATGATCTCTAATGAGGACCGTGATGGAAGCCGTGGGGCCATTGGAACCCCTCTCCCACTTAGTCTTTTAAAATAAAGGTTTTCTGAAAAATATCCTTTTGAAATTTCCATTAAGTTTTTCTTAACTCAAAAATAAAATATCTAAGTCCATTAAAATCTCTATGTCAAGGCTTATATCCTTTGAGAGATTTCTCCATGGACTAATTTTATTTAAGTTAAAACTTAATGATTTAAAAAATTTCCAATTAAAATTTTCTAGAGACTTTGGTGTCAAGTTTACTTGACAAAACAATTTTTCTAGTCCAAAACAAAACAAAATGGCTCTCTATTTTAATTTACAAAAATATCTAAATCCAATATATTTTCTATGTCAATGATTAAATCCATTGAGAAAATATTCAAGGATTAATTTTTGTACAAATTAAAATAACCATTTAATTTTTGAAAAAAATATTTTTCTTGTCAAAAATGTTACCAAAGACTTTGGTCTTTGAGAAAAAGCACATATAGGTACACAAAAAAATAGCATGCTCGAAAATAGTAAACATTTTCATACTTTTCTATTTTTTAAACCTAAGTGCCCAAATAATAGAATTAAATACATTAATTAATTAATTATCTTGTTTAATCCTAAAATCTCTTACTAATATTTTTCATGCAAATATATTCCAAGAATATAAAATATTGCAGAAATATTAACTTTGCCTGGTATGGGATCTAAAATGAAAAAAAATAAAAAAAATAGTTGGAGGTCCACTGCACCGGCCGCACTGGATCCGCGCCAGAGTGGCCTGTGGTCCACTGTGGCCGCGGTGCACCAGCCGCACCGGATCATCAGCTGCCTCAACCCACCAAGCCGCCCGCCCGCCCGAACCACCCGCTGACCCGCGTGTTTATCCGAATGGCGGCTCCGACCCAGCTGCATGACCCGTGTGGAAGAATTTGCAATTGAATTCGGCTTCCAATTTCATGAATCAAGCCGGCTCCAGTGGCTCCAATCACACGGCTCCTCTCACAGAAACAGTTCGAGGCTTGGCGCCGGCTTGGCTTAGGCGACGGCTTATGAACAGTGCCTCCTTCTTCGTTTTTCTTCTGTTTCGCGCGAAAATTGCAGAGGCTTCTTCTTCGTTTTTTTCCTTATTTCTTTGGCTTCTTTGGACATTATTACTCACAAAAACTCATCCAAAACAAAACCACAATCGCCTATACCCATTTAAATTGGGTTTACACGATCAAACATCAAAGCCAAAAATTTTACAGAGATACCTATGCTTCAACGGTGAAGCTCACAGTGATGCTATCCCATACCAAAACAGCGAAGGATCACAGGTATAATCATCTTCTCCATTTTTATTAACTACCATGCTCCCTATATTGATCAAAGAACCATTGGCTCTGATACCAAATTGAGGGACGGAAAAAATAGAGGGGCATGCACTCACGGGAAAAAAAACCAGAGAAAAAAAACCCCGCAAGCCTTAAAGGCCACACGGAAGTGTAAAGATCATACCTTTGCGCGCTTTAAACCTACTAGGTTGAGTAGGAGTGGATTGAATGATAGGAATCGCTTCGCCTTGCCCACTTGAAGAAGCTTCCGGTTGAAAACCCGCTAGCCTCCTACTTCACCTTGTTTGCATGAACGCCAAGCCTTTTAGCTCTCAGAATATGCCACAGTCCAACCTCTAGTCGGTGAACACAACGGAGAAGAAGAATGGTCTCAAATCTTCTAGGTTCTCTTGCTATTGGTTAGCAAAGCTCCAAGAAGAAGACACAGAGGATGAAGAGAAGTGAGAGAGAGAGAGGGAGACCTACGTGAGACACTGTTTTTTAGGGAGATTAGGGTTTTTCTTCTACCAGAGACTTGTTTATTGGTCAGCCAAAACTAGGTCTCTCATTATCTAATAAACATATCCCCAGGATATCATATTTCAAAACACCCGGATGTTATCCTGAGAATAAGTTTGGCTTAATCCTAAACTCTTATTAACTGTATCTGGAAAAAACCCTACGGTCTAAGCTATTGGGCCAAAATAATATTTATTATTTTTCTTGGACCCAAAAGGCCCAAAATAATAAACATTAATTATTTATTTCCTGGGCTTATATAAATAACCCAATAAATAATTAATGAGCCCAAATGAACCAAAATAATTAATCTTTAATTATTTATTTCTTGGGCTTATATAAATAATTAAACATTAATTATTTCCCCTAGTTTAAGCCCAGGTTAATTTCCTAATTATTCATACTGGACCTAGGCCCTGAATACTTAATTAAACAATTAAACTAGATAATTAATTTCTCCCAACTCCTATTTTATTTTATTTATTTATTTTATTCCAGTCTAATAATAAATTAGACATCCTGAATAAAATCAAATAAAATAAAATCCTCTTAAACTGAGACCAATTCCTCAACCTAAAATTAGTTAGGACTTACGGGCTATTCCGAGGACCAAAAAGACACATCGCCTTGGCTGCTAAAATGATCGAAATACCCCTGCTATATAAATAGCTGTATTTTGAATTTTAAATATTTTCTAATATCACCATAAGGAAATATTGACCCCAAGGACAATGCTGCATTAGCAAAGTCTCCGACCTACAGGTGAAATGACTAAAATACCCCTCCACACATCGCCGTACATTTAGAGAGGAAGAAGTGTACTAACACCCCTCTAAATGACATCTACCATCCTTAGGCTTCTAGTCCAATGATCCACGACTTCCTGGAGTGTTTCCGCTTTTCAAGGGAGCTACCCTAAAGCAAACATCCAAGTCATGTTTCCCAGGACCGTGGACATTTTAGACCATTCGGACAACCATAAGGGGCGATATAGTGTAGAAACTATCTTGTACAAGTCTGTCTTAACTAACTAGTTACATATACCCAATACACAAGTATATTGGTTCTACTATAGAACCTCAACTATAGCATATCAAAGCATATGCTTCCAGCTTCGTCAGACCAACAACTTATACTCAAGTCGTAGAGTACTAGTCCACGCTGTAGCGGTAGTAGTCTAGGTTTCTATCATATAGTACTTTTAGAAACCACTACTACAGGTCCTGTCCTACGTATTAGAAATGCACTTATGTCATGAAGTGAGTGGACTACTCACTGGCTAAAAGTAAGTCATTCCCTATTTGGAATTCATAACATAATTACCTAAACATGATGACATTCTCAGTCTCATCAATAGGTTAAGAACTAATGTTTATGTGTTAAATAACCCATGATCCATACCTTACTGTGAAAGACCACCATTCGCATGGACCACTTATTTAAACACAATGGGTTTGTTCCAAACAAAAATTGTGCACAAACAAAAAGTAAATTCACAAACAATTTCTGAAAATAAATTCTTTTATTAAAATATTCGATTTTACATTAGAAACCTTGTCTAAGTGGGCATACAATCCAACAAAATCAAGGGAGATAATCCCAAGCAAATGGTTACTGAAACCCATACTCAAGATTCACGTGGAGGATTCGTATCTATGCCACTTAACATGCCAGATTCCAGTGGGAGAGAAATAGATGTTACACCTTCTATACCCACTGGCTTTTCGGCACATAGAGTGGAAGAACCTCCTGCCCCTGTTCAAAATCCAGTCGTTGAGGAATCAGCAAATCTAGTTCCAGTCAACCAGGAGGAGGAAAGTCCAATCATCTAGGAACCTCCACAGCTTAGATGTAGTGGGAGAGTCATTCGACGTCCCTGTAGATACTTACTCTATGGAGAAGCTTTTCAAGCAGTCTCTTTTGAGGAAGAAGAGAATCCCGCCATGTATAAAGAAGTTGTAGAGGACATAGACACAGACTATTGGAAGAGTGCAATGGATTCAGAAATGAAATCCATGTACACTAACTCCATCTGGGAACTTGTGGACCTGCCTATTGGGGTAAAACCTATTGGGTGCAAATGGGTCTACAAAAGAAAGAGAGGAGTAGACGAGAAAGTGAAAACTTTCAAAGCTAGATTGGTTGCTAAGGGTTATACCCAACGAGAAGGTATTGACTATGAGGAAACCTTCTCGCCTGTGGCCATGCTAAAGTCTATAAGAATCCTCCTATCCATTGCAGCTCACTTCGACTATGAAGTATGGCAAATGGACGTCAAGACAGCTTTCCTTAATGGAAATCTTGACGAATGTATCTACATGGTACAACCAGATGGTTTTATCCAAGAAGGTCAAGAACAAAAAGTTTGTAAGTTGAATAGGTCCATATATGGGCTTAAACAAGCGTCTAGATCATGGAATATCAGGTTTGATCAAGCCATTAAAACTTATGGTTTTAATCAACATCCTGATGAACCTTGTGTCTATAAGAGAATTATAGATAGTAAGGTGATTTTTCTCATACTGTATGTTGATGACATCCTTCTCATTGGAAATGATGTAAGAACATTAACATTGGTGAAAAGTTGGTTGGGTAAACAGTTTGATATAAAGGAATTGGGAGAAGCAAGATATGTTCTGGGCATTCAGATCCTTCGGGATAGAAAGAACAGACAGATAGCTTTATCTCAAGCTTCATATATTGACAAAATACTGACGAGATTTTCAATGCAAAATTCCAAGAAAGGTCAATTGCCTTTCAGACATGGAATTCAGTTATCTCAGAAGCATAGTCCTAAAACTCCTAATGAAGTTGAGTACATGAAACAGGTTCCTTATGCATCAGCTGTAGGAAGTCTCATGTATGCTATGCTTTGTACTCGTCCAAACATTTGTCATGTTATTAGGATGGTCAGTAGATATCAGTCAAACTCAGGACCGGAACACTGGACATCAGTCAAGCATATATTCAAGTATCTTCACAGAATTCGGGGATATATGCTAGTTTACTCAACTCCAGAATTGGTACCTATAGGTTACACTAATTCTGATTTTCAAGCTGATAAAGATCTTCGCAAGTCCACCTCAGGCTCTGTTTTCAACTTAGGTGGTGGTGCAATTATGTGGAGAAGTATCAGACAATCTTGTATTGCTGACTGTACAATGGAAGCTGAATATCTGGCAACTTGTGAAGCAGCTAAAGAGGTAGTATGGTTGAAGAAGTTCTTGATAGAACTTGAAGTGGTTCCTTCTGCATCTCAAGCCAATTGTTTATACTGTGACAACAGTGGAGCAGTGGCAAATGCAAAAGAACCACGCAGCCATCAGCGTGGTAAATATATTAAACGTAAATATCACCTACTTAGGGAGATCATTCAACGTGGAGATGTAGAAGTGTGCAAGATTTCTTTTGGTGAAAATCTTGCTAATCTTTTTACTAAAAGTTTACCTGTAACTATTTTTGGAAGTCATATAGAAAGTATGGGTATCGTCCGTGGAGGAATTCTCGATCTCCTCCTCAATTTGAATCTCTTTGCTCAGACAGATAAGCTCGTTTTATTATGAACGCCTACAATAAAGCCCATAGATTAAACCTTATTTACTAAAATCATCGAAGAATTCTTAAGCTGAAGTTCCACTGAATTAATCTTCAATCTACAAAATGTTATCAGTAGGGTCAAATTGCTAGATTTTTTCTTGTCCTCAGTTCTTCTTTTAGTTTCTCAACTTTCCTACGTTTCTTCTTTGTTTCAGAGAGTTCAGAATTGTTAAACACTTCCCTTCATTTTCTCACCGTGTAACACTTTCCTTCAGTCTTTGATGCTTACGGGATAGTGAGGATCCAAATAATATAATAATGTCTTCCATTCACTATATGTAAACCATGATATTATTATATTAATTCCTACCGATTTCATATTAAAATATGATATTTCTCAATCAAAAAGCCAACCCATGTCACTTAGTATGATTCATGCGCGGGTTCATGGTAAGAAAAGGGTCAAGGTATTGTACACATCTACTCAAAATTAGTAAATATACAATATTGCAAGCTAATAGGGATGCTTTTCACCCTATGAAGTGGAAAGTGAGAACACGTATTACCATGTATAATTCTCAAACACAGATTAAGTAATACATGGATCTCCATCAAAGAGGGATATTACAAGCTCACTAATTTAGAAAGGAAAAATGACTCACTTGGGATGCATAGTTCAAGTAAAGAAATTTCATTTGAGGGTGGGGACGGCGGCGCTGCCTAATTCAAGGGAAACAATGCAGTTTGTGGTGACCAATACAAACCGCTGGACCATTAAAAGGAAGCAGCACTACTAGAACTAAAACAAGTAGCACTACCTAGTCGAAGAAAAATTAGCGGCAAGAGCTTATGAGAAGTAGTGCTTCTTGAGCTGGACGAGGTAGCTCTGGCCATAGTATGATATCGTACAAATACCAGACACAAATTCCAAGATGTTTTTCTAGAGATTTCTACGGTCCAAACTATAGAGTAAAGGAAGGAAAAACCGACTAGGACCTCTAAAGCCCAACTCTCACTGCCAAAAACACACACAAACACACAATTTACCTACAGATATTAGTAAGGGAAAAGGGCCTTTACTAATTAGCAAGGGCTTTCCGATGTATTAGTTAGAGAAAATTAAGTTTGACCAATGATTGTAAATCTATCGTATACCTGCGACGGAATAGAGAAAGAACAAATTCGCTCAGAAACCACTGAGGGTTTACTGTAGGACAATTTCCTAGAGACAAAAAGGCGTTGTCCCTCATTAATCTATTGGCAACTAGCTAGAACTTACCGAGAGATTTTGTACCATCACTTAGCGGGAAAAATTGGTGCATGAAATTGCTCCTAATCCCTCTGTAATTTAGCGAGGGATTAATAATGCACCTTTGCTATGTTTAGATAATTGTTTTGCAAGTCTAATAAAAACCATTGCAAGAAAACTTTAAACCTACCACGGACATTTGTCATGAAAATTTTTCCGTGGCAATCAGCGATGGATTTTGCCAGGAAATAGCAAAATACAAGTAACTTGCGAGGGAAAAAAAATACCATAGCAAATCCGTGACTGTTTGCCATGGAATTGCAATGGCAATAGTAGCATGTAGAGATGAAAAAATATTCCGTCACAAATCGATAGCAAAAAATTATGCCAAACATTAGCCACCGATTTGTGATGGAAAAATTTTTGTGGCAAAATTATGCCAAACATTTGCCACGAATTTGCCATGGAATCACAAAATTAGACTTATTCCATGGCAAATCCCTGGCAGATTTCCACGGATTTGCCACAGACTTTTTTCCTTTTTTTGTTCTAATTTATTAATTATATTGGTTTGTATTAATTTTTGTTCCATACCTTTTAAATAACAACGATGGAATGTTTTTGTAAGTATATTGATTTATTTATTTTCTAATGCATTCATTCTTGAAATGAATTTGAAAATAAGATGGATTATTTTTTAGTATCGAAATATATGTTCGTATTAAAATAATTTTTTTAAAGAAATGATATAATTTTATTTTATTTTGACTATAAAAACCATTGAAAATGTCAATGTAATTAACTATATTAACATTGATAGTATGCAAAAAGGTATGTTATGCAAAGTAATGATAAAAAAAATAGTTAAATTTTTATTATGTGTTTCGTGACTGATTGCCATGGATTTGCCACGGAATCACAAAACTAGACTTGTTCCGTGGCAATTCCGTGGCAGATTGCCACGGATTTGCCATGGCATTTTTTTTTCTTTTTTTGCTCTAATTTATTAATTATATTAGTTTGTATTAATTTTTGTTCCATACCTTTTAAATAACAACGACAAAATATTTTGTAAGTATCTTGATTTATTTATTTTCTAATGCATTCGTTCTTGAAATAGAATTGAAAATTAGATGTATTATTTTTTAGAATCGAAATATATGTTCGTATTAAAATAAAAAGTTTTAAAGAAACGATATAATTTTTTTGTATTTTGACTTTAAAACCCATTGAAAATATCAATATAATTAACTATATTATCATTGAGAGCATGCAAAATAAGTATGTTACACAAAGTAGTGATAAAAAGCAAGGGTTAAATTTTTGTTTTGTGTTGCGTGGCAAATCCCTAGCTGATTGCCACGGATTTGCCACAAAATCACAAAATTAGACTTGTTCCACTGCAATTCCGTAGCAGATTGCCACGGATGTGCCATGACATTTTTTTCCTTTTTTTTATTCTAATTTATTAATTTATTTTATTTTTTTCAAGCAAAGGAGTGACTATATATATTGACTTTGAATAATCTTACCAATAAATATAGGTTATTTTAAAATTTTCCTTGCTTCCACTATTTTAAATTCTTAACTTTTTATTTTAAAAAAATTAAAACTTCCAGCACAATTAAAATTAATTTCAATCTAAAAAATTTCATTCCTCCGAAAATTACTAATTTTTTTTTTACAACAAAATCCATTAGAAATATCAATGCAATTAACTATATTACCATTTAGAATATACAAATTATATGTTAGGTAAAATAGTCATAAAAAGAACAAGAAAGTTTTATTATGTGTTCTGTGGCAAATCCATGGCAATCTACCACGAATTTGCCATGGAATATTATGTTAATTTCATTAATTATTTTCCTTGGCAAATTGTTACAAATTTGCCACGGATTGTGTTAGTTTGTGGCAAATCCCTACCAAATTGCAAGGGATTTGCCACGAATTTATTTTTCCTTTTTTATTTTAATTTTTACTATTTTTATTTTTATTTCATACATTTTGATTAAAATGGTCAAAAGTTTTAAAAATATTTTATATTTTATCTCTAACTTATTTATTCTTGAAAAAGAATTTATACGAATTTAAAATAGAATGTTATATTTTTGTGTGTCAAAATATATGTGTATATTAAAATAAAAAAAATTTAAACTTTTTTAAGATTTTAATATTTTATTATAGAATGTAATATTTAATATTGTTATTATTTTATTAAAAAAATAGAATACTTTGATTATCCACCTCTGGAAAATAGTTCACTTCGACTAAGTTGCAAACTAGGACTGGCTTGACTGATTAGCATTGGCACTTTATCCAAAAAGAGTTTATCTCCCAATGGAGGCCTCCATAGGAAGACTTTTCCTAGCCTTCTAAAATTACTTCCAACTAGCTTACCCTTGCAATGAAAATTCACAAAAGCTTTGCCATTTTGAAAATGCAATCATGGTTAATTATTTTTAGTTTGAATCTTTTATTCAAAAGACTGAGTATTTTAGTTAGAAACTTTTGTTTGAGCAAAACATTTAGTTTCAACAAGAAAAAGAATGTGTATGATCAAAAACGAAAAGAAATAACCATGGTTGCATTTCAAATACACACTGCCATTCCATAGCAGCAATCATACTTAACTTACAACACTTCGTTTGTCTAACAAATAAGTTTTAGGCAAGAACTTACTTGTCAAGCTTACTCAAATCCTCGGCCTTGTGAATTGTACCTTGAACTTGGGTCCCACTTTCATCTAACAAGAATATTACAAACCCTTAGTCAAACACAAATTCATAAACATGATAAAGCATCCAAAGTCTAACCCCTCTCCCCAACATTCCTTCTCTTGACCAAACTTTACATATGGGGGATTCCAACACTACAAATGATCAAATAGCAGATTCTCAAGCATTAAAAGAGAACATGTGCTAAACAATATGGCAATCAGAGTAACAAGTACTAATTAGTTAACATGTACTAGAATATTAGTCTAAATAACATGAGCCAGACAACCAAACTTATAACTAAATAAGTAAATATATGAGTAATAATAATAATAATAAATAAATATAAATTAAATAATAATAGATTAATAAATAAATAACAAAATAGATAATTAATGAGTAGTTATTAATCAAATCATATTTGATAAATAATAATTGATAAACAACAATAAATAAATAAATAAATAATTAACAAATACCAAATAATAATTAATTAACACTTGACAAATTAACGGATTAATAGATTATCAAGCAAGTAGCATTTAATAAATTATGATTAAATAATAAGTCACAACTATTATGTATTAAATTAGTAATAGAAAATAAATAAATAGTTAATTAAATATTAATAGACAAGTAAATAATTAAATAAATAATTAAACACTAAATTTATTAATTTTTGCAAGTGATAGATACCAAGTTGCAATATAGAAATCATTCCAATGAGTGTGAATAATTATTTAGGTCACGAAAATATTTATAATAATAGTAACAAGTATTATTCTTAACATTGATAATAATAATAATAATAATAATAATAATAATAATAATAATAATAATAATAATAATAATAATAATAATAACAATTAATAACAAGTGATAATAATATTAAATAGTAGTATATAATAATTTTTTTAAATGAATCATAAATATTAATTAATTCTTTTTTTCCAGTTAATGCCTCAGCCCTTTATCATCATATAGCAGCAAGACAGTATCACAATTCATCATATACATAAAGTGTATTAAACCACATGGTTTCGCACTGAACATGGACTCCAATAAACAATTCAAATTGAACAAGCCATCCAGTTCTGTACAACACAAACCCTGCATGAAATTCTCTAACAACACAATCCCAAGCATAAGAATTCAGCAACTGCACCCCCCCTTCTACCTATCATACAGCGAACGAAGGAATCAAAATTTAACACCCAACGCTAGTACACCCACCTTACAGTACTTCCATGTCCTAATATACCAGTTCACATTCAAATCCACATGACTTGTCATAGCAAAGGTAAAGAGATAGACTTTCATTTACCTCTACAGAGAGCGCTCACAACCCGTCCTAAGAAAAATTCATGACTTCATTTCTTTGCAGGACGAACACTGGAATTTCTTCAAGAAGAGGGGTGAACGTGTAATGACGAAGGTGGTGTGTTAGCACTGGCTTGACTGAGAAAATTTGGGTTTCGTTTTTGGAGAAAATAAGGAAAATGTTAGTGGCTTGAAGATGCAAGTGGGAGAAAAGAATCACTGAATGGTGTACTATGGTTGAGAGTGAGTGTAAGGTAGAGCAGGAGAGACCGAAATCCTGAGAGGAAAAATGACAATGCAAACATCTTGTTTTGGTTTGGTGTTCTTGGGCTATGCACAATGCATAGCTGGTCGAGACTGCAGATCAAAGATAAGACCTCATGCACACAATGATAAAATAACTAGGCTTAACCATTTAAAATGAATATGATCAAATATATATAAATAAATATATTTATCAAAATAAATATATACATATTAATATGTATATGCATGTGTAAATTGATAAGTAAAATAATTTGAATATCCAAAAGTAAATAAGCACTTCCGAATAAGTTTGGATTGAAAAAATCTTAAGGAGGAGAAGAGTTTAAAAAAAAAAAATCGCAGCTAATTGATTCCAAAAGATTCAAACTTTGGTCTTTCAGAAATACGCAACAAGCTCTAACTAATACACCATAACAACTCTTGTGTGTTCTATCTTCCAAAATCTCTCATTTCTACCCAATTCAATGCTAACTACAATTTCTATTTCTAACATCATAATCTAAAATCTTCTCTTCCCAAAATAAAAAATTCCTTAACCAGCTCAAATATACTTCAAAAACACAATTAAGGAATTTAAAACCCATAAAGATTCATTTTGAAAAACAAATGCACAATTGATATGTTTATGCAATGCAAACTATTTTCCTCATCCTAAGGGTGGTTTTAGGTGGGGTTTCACTTCCTCCTCTTCTTAGATGAAATTTGTCCTGAAATTCATGATGTCGTATCTTAAAGTAAATTGGGATTTTTCCGCTTCACACAATCTTCTATTTTCCACGTAGCATCCTAGGTACCGTAATACTCCCATAAGATCTTCACCACCGGTATCTTCTGTTACGGGGTATCTTGATACTTCGGTCCAATATCTTGACAGGCTTTTCCACATAACTCCAGTCGAGTTGCAAAATTAATGGCTCGTCATTCAAAAAATGTTGTGGATCGGGTTTATACTTCTTCAGCTGTGACGCGTGGAACACATCATAGATTCCTGTTAAACCATTTGGCAAACATAAAGATAAAGAACTCATTCTCATAAAAATTCTCAATCTACAATTCACTTGGCTTAGATTGATGTGTTCTTCCTTAATGCATCACAAAAATATTTCCAAGTTGAATATGTATACTCAAAGAACTCACCAGGATTTATTATTTCATATGTTTTTGCAATGATTTGAAGATCGCCAGATTATGAAATAAAGCTGGTCGTTAAGAAATATTTGTAATTAGGATACTGTTACATTAGATGCAGCTATATGCAGTGGTCAGTGTTTGGCACGAAAGATAGGGTTGATTATGGTTTTTATAATTCCTTTGCATCATTTAAATGATCTGAAGATTCCTTTATCATATTATAAAGTTCTTCTGTGCAAGAATAAGACGACATTCATACAGTACCTGGGTGTTGCAATAGTGTTACATTTAACAAGTCTAAGATGACAATATTTAATTAATAAATTGAAATTTATAAATAAAATTAGAAATTTATAAAGATTTACTATTAAATTTGATATTTATCACTTAAACAACATATAATGAGGAATAAATAAAGATTTGCGCATCACAATAAATATAGCTACAGCACCGTTGAAGGAGATGCCTTAATGGGTGTGCTTCAGTCAATCTCTTACGTGGTTCAGATTGAAGCCTCAGCCGATGGAGGATCAATCTGCAAGACCAGCAGCACATACCACACCAAAGGTGATGTCCAGATCACTGAAGAACAAATTAAGGAAGGAAAAGAAAAGGCCTTGGCAATGTTCAAGGCTGTTGAGGCCTACCTTCTTGCAAACCCTGGTGCTTATTGATTGTTTCTATTTTTCCGTCGAAACCACAATTTCCTATTTCAAGTGAATCTTTACTTTCGGCTTATTCTCGGATTTTAGGTAATTGTGGAAGGATGCAGAGAGCACATGCTTCTATAACCTGTCACCGGAATCCTTTCCCAAGCCAAATATTGTAATAAATTTGTGGAAATTTACGTTGCAGTGTTAATTCAATTTCAGTTTGAAGTTGTTCAGTGAGAACTGAAACATGCTAGCTTATTGTTGAATCAAGTCACGAGCATAACTTAATTTGCAAATTGGCATTGCATTTGCATCCAACCAAAAAAAAAAAAAAAAAAGAGCCTACTGACATCGTTTGCTTGGCCAAGCAGGCAAAATGTCGCAGCCCCTATTACATATAAGTATACTATGAATATCAACGTTGACAAAGAAATCCGTCATAGTTGTCTGACTACTTAGTAATAAGATCCTATGAAGCATAGTCATATCAGTTTTGTACATTTTCTTTTTAGGTTCTGTAAAATTTGTATAATACACATATTAATTACAAATTAAGAATACTTAATTAAATATTTTTTACATTGGGCTATGGTTTTGGAACATAGAAGCATTTTGAAGTTTTTGTTAAGCAAGGTGTTGGGATGGGTAACGGAAGCAACACACAAATATATAAAAAAGAGGAAAGAAAATAATAAATAAAACACAATACAAAAATTTAACGTGGTTCGATCTCTCAATTAGACCTACATCCACGACCCAGAAGGGAAACACTCCACTATGTAACTTTTGGACGGACAAAATTACAAACCCTCACAAAATAACTCAAAGCCCAAAAAATCTCCCAATTTATTAGGCTCAATGAGTTGGTATACTCTCCTTAAAACAATACTAACCTATTTATAGGAAAAGCCTTCCTTACTCTTCTTTAAATTATCCCATGTGGGATTGAGAAAAACTCAACAAATCCTCCATTTTCTCAATTTTCCAAATTACAACAGAATCTGAAAATCTAACTCTATTCCTAGTCTTTGCAGTCTTCTTCTCTATTGCTTCTTCCGTTTTACTTCCTTCAAGTCGCTTCTTCAAGGAATGACCATCAAGATGGTAGATGTTTTTGCTCTTCTTTCTCCCTTGCATAACCTTTGCAAGACTTCCCAACTCCTACATACTTGTATCCTTTTGATGCCATCACACCTAATGAAATAATGTTGACACTAGAATCAGGAACATGCCTCACATCAGGAAGTATTTTGACTTCATCATTGTGGAGCTTTAAGGCAGACTCGTCCAACACCTTCAACCTTCATCTTCGAGTTGTTTCCCACGTTGATGTGGTCAAAATTTCGCTAATTGCAAATCATCGAACATGCCTTGGCCCTTACAGATATGCAAGTCTGATGCAGAATCCATTATCCAATTTGAATGCTTCTCATCAACAATATTATCCCAACATCTCATTAATAATAGATCATCACCCATGACCATATTTGTAAAGGAATAACTTATTTTTGCCTTGCCCCTCATTTGTTCTCTTAGAGCTTTTAAATCCTCTTTCATTTTTGGTAAAGGACTTTGGATGTGACCAATTTCTCCACAATAATAGCACTTAAGGTCGCTATTATCACTTTGGTGGGATTTTCCTCTTCCTTGATCACCTCTTCTTTGGCTTCGACTCCTCCCTCTTCTCCAACTCTCTATAGCTAGTACTCAACTATCTTTCAAAGTGATTTTCTTTTATCATCGGTGATTTTCTTTTAATGACTTCGACACCTCATTCAATTGCAGTGTGCTTTTTCCGCTAGCAGTGACTGCACCAATAGTGTGCAAGATTTGGATAGAGAAGCCAACAAGAGCAATGCTTGTTTCTCATCTTCAATCTTCTCCCCTGAATTTTCAAGTCGAGATACTAACTCATTAAATTTATTTATGTGGTCAATAATGTTACCTTCTTCTTCCATCCTAAGTGAATATAGATCCATCTTCATCATCAAGCGGTTAGTCAGTGTCTTTGATGCATGATTTTTATCTAAAGTCTCCCACATCATCTTAGGTGATGTCTCCTTTAACACTGTAACTTTAATATATGGAGCCAATGCTAACCGAATAGTACTAACCGCTCTTTTCTGAATAATACTCCAATCTGAATCCTTCATACCTTCCAGTTTCTCATCTTCTAATGCAGAATCAAGACCCTGCTGCACTAAATAGTCTTGAATTGTGCATTGCCATAGAGTGAAGTCAATCTTTCCATCAAACAATGGAGGTAAAATCCCATTCTTCATATATGTGATATTTAAAGAATCCATAATATAATATTTTACCTCCACGTGATACAAAAAAAAAAATTACCTCTTACTCAGAACTGCTAATGAAGCACCTTTTGCTCCTTTTCTCTCCTCCCTAAACCCAAACCTTGCTCTTCTCCCAAGCCAAAACCTTTGCTATGCTCCCAAACCGAAACCATGCTCTTCTCCAAAGTCGAAGTCAGAACCAGGCTCGTTACCACTTGTTGGGATGAGCAACGGAAGCAACACACAAATATATAGAAAAGAGGAAAGAAAATAATAAATAAAACACAACACGAAAATTTAACGTGGTTCGGTCTCTCAATTAGACCTACATCCACGACCACGAAGGGAAACACTCCACTATGTAATTTTTGGACGGACAAAATTACAAACACTCTCAAAATAACTCAAAGCCCAAAAAATCTCTCAATTTATTAGGCTCAATGAGTTGGTGTACTCTCCTTAAAACAATACTAACCTATTTATAGGAAAAGCCTTCCTTACTCTTCTTTAAATTATCCCATGTGGGATTGAGAAAAACTCAACACATGGTAACGAACTTTTGAAAACTATAAGGATTTTTATAATTATAATACCCTCGTGTATAGGGTTGTTTTTACTATAATACGGAGCACATTTTATAACAATTATATGCTAACGTTCAATTTTGTTTGTTATGGTATGGTTTTATTCCCCCCCCCCCCCATTTAGTATGGGAGGCTCTTTAATCCAAAAATTATGACCCCAATTTTTTTTTCACCGTGAGGCACATTGAAATTTTCAAGTTAAGTAAATAGTTGATAGTTTCAAAATTTATAGAAGAGGTCCATAGGTGTAATAAGAGAAAAGAAATTTTATGTATGTATTATTTATCAAATAGATTGGTATTTATATACATAACTGTGTTTCTAGAATAGGAGGTTAGATTCAAATCTTCCTGTAATCAGCCTTCTATAATCAAACCTTCTATAACTAGGCACCTATAATTAAGGCTGATTAAATATATACAAAATATACTTCTAAATATCTGTATATTAAGTTCCTATTCTTAACACTCCTTCTCAAGTTAGAGTATAAATGTTAATCATACCCAACTTGTTACAAAGGGACTCAACCCTAACCTTGTTCAGAGCCATTGTGAAAACAAACAAGACTAACTATAAAAGAAAAGAACTCTAGAGAAACGGAAAGAAAGAAATTATTGTATTATTTTGAATGTGTGTCTTGATCCTCCCTTTTGTTTTGATTGGTGATGATTTAATGCATGTTTTACTCTGGGAATGTGGGCAATTTGAGACTAAGTCAATTTCTTTTTATGTGTCCTATGTCGACTCAGAGACTTTGGTCAATCTAGATTATGTCGTAGTCATTCTAATTCTTCAGCCATTTGCCCCCTTGGATCGGCTAGACTAGCTACTCCATACCTCCTGCCGTAATTTTGATCAGTGGGAATTCCTTCCATAAGAAAGAAATATTGTAATTGATAAGATTTGATGAGTAATTAAAATATACATAATCTCATGCCATTTACACTATAATTGTTCAGAATTATGAACTAGATGACTACTCACTTCCCTATATTTTCCTTCTTTTGTGAGGATATAATGGAAGGTAACTTGAGGATGAACAAGCGTGAAGAGTATTAAAAGGAGCTGAAGCAGACATAACTGGCACTTCATTTTACACTTGAACAGGCACAAGTTCAATTCAGAATCAGAAGAACCCAAACTATTAGGAGTAATTGGCACTGGTCTAGACCATTGAACAAGCGCCGATTTGTAGTTGGAACTTGAATGAGTAAGTAATCAGTGCCGGGTAGTACTTGTGAACATGCACCAATTAACGTCACAAAAGCTACTATTCTGAGGATTTTAGGGCTTTCCAAGCGATACACTATAAATATATTTCCTTAGACATTTGAAATAGAAAGCTGAGATGGAAAGAATAGAGAAATGCCTTAGAAAGCACTAAGGAGTCACAAGAGAAAGGATCATGGTGTCCATTGAAGAGAAAGGAGGCATCTTTAAGAAGAAATCCACAAGGGAGAAGAGATCCAACTTGTCTAAGAGTTTTTGTCTTTCCCATTTGTATTTTTTCATATTAATTTTGTTAGGCTATTGTAGATCAATATTATATTTGAAAGATTAAACCTTTGTTATACTTTATTTTAGATCTTTTTTAGTTTAATAGAATCTATTTTGAGCATTTAATCACTTATGTTATCACAACAAGAAAACTGTAAATCTGCCACGGACTTTTGCCACGAAAAATTTTTCAAGGCAATCCGCGATGGATTTACCATGAAACTGCAAAAGACAAAGCAAATTGCGAGGGACATAATACCATAGCAAATCCATAGCTATTTGCCATGGAATTGCGATGGAAACAGTAGCAACTAGCGATGAAAACATATTCCGTCGCAAATCGGTAGCAAAAAAAAGTGCCAAAAAATTGTGCCAGAAATTAGTCACCGATTGGCGATGGAAAAATTTCCATGGCAAAATTATAGAATTTTCTAATAAATAAAAAATTAGAGAAATATAGAATATTTCATCACAGATTCATAGCAAGTTGCAATAGTTGTATTCCGTCGCAAATCCAGGTGAGCAAATCGTGGCCACGCACGATTTGCCTCAGAATAATTTTTTAATAAAATTAAATAATTCCATAGAAAATCCCTAGCAAACTGCTAGGGATTTGACATGGACAATTTGCCACAGCTTGTAGTCCGTGGCCAATCCCAAGCAAACGGCTAAGGCTTTGCTATTAATTTATTTTTTCTTCTTTTTTTATTATAATTCATTAATTATATCAATTTGTACTAATTGTAATTCAACACCCTTTGAAGAGCAAAGATCAAATGTTTTATTAAATTTTTTATTGTTTATCTGTAAGTTATTTAGTCTTAAAAAGAAATTTGGGAATAGAAAATCGAATGTGTTTTAAATTGTTATTTACTGGTTCCCTCGAAAATCCGTGGCAATTTGCCACAAAAGTGCAATGGAATTGGTCAATTGGGTTGATTCTATTGCAAATTCGTAGCAATCAACCAGGGATTTGCCATGGAAGAATAAATTTCTCAATTATTCCGTGGCTAATCCGGGGCAGTCTGCGAGGGATCTACCATATATTTGACTTTTTACATTTTTTGCCAATTCACATATTATATTCATTCATATTAATTTTAATTCAAAAACTATTGAGAACAAATATAAATTTTTGTATTCCCTTATCTCCTCTTTGAAACACTACCTTATTGTTTATAGATTTCGAGAATATTCCTATGTTAATTGAATTCATAAAGTAAATTATACGTGTAACAACATGTAGTAAAATAGGCATGTCACTTATTTTGAAATGTTTCGGTGAGCCTTTTGAGTTTAATTGATTGTATAATGACTTAGAATATATCAAAAAATGTGATAGGCAAAATAGAGATTAAAAGAATGTTAAATTTATTTTCATTTACTGGTTCCCAAGCAAATCCGTGACAATTTGCCACAGAATTGCCACGGAATTGGTCAATTGAGTTCTTTCCATGGCAAATTCATAGCAATCTGCCAAGGATTTGCCATGCAAGAATAAATTTATCAATTATTCCGTGGAAAATCCATGGCAATCTGCGAGGGATCTGCCATGGATTTGATTTTTAACATTTTTTGCCAATTCTTTTATTATATTAATTCATATTAATTTTAATTCAAAAACTATTGAGAACAAATATAAATTATTTGTATTCCTTTATCTCCTCTTTGAAACACTACCTTACTGTTTATAAATTTCGATAATATTCATATGTTACTTGAATTCATAAAGAAAATTACACATGTAACAACAAGTAGTAAAACAGGCAAGTCACTTATTTTGAAATGTTTTGATGAGCTATTTGAGTTTAATTTAATGTATAATGACTAAGAATATATCAAAAAATATTTTAGGCAATATAGAGAAAAATAGAATGTTAAATTTATTTTTATTTCCTGGTTCCCCAACAAACCCGTGACAATTTGGCACGAAATTGGCACGGAATTGGTCAATTGAGTAGATTTCGTGGCAAATTTGTAGAATCTACCAGGGATTTATGACTGAAGAATAAATTTCTCAATTATTCTGTGTCTAATATGTGGCAGTTTGTGATGGATCTACCAAGGATATGATTTTTTACATTTTTTTGCCAATTCTCTTATTATATTAATTCATATTAATTTTAATTCAAAAACTATTGAGAGCAAATATAAATTTTTGTATTCCTTAATCTCCTATTTGAAACACCACCTTATTACTTATAGATTTCAATAATATTCATTTGTTACTTGAATTCCAAAAGTAAATTATACGTGTTACACCAACTAGTAAAATAGGCATGTCACTTATTTTGAAAGGTTTCAATGAGCCTTTTGAGTTTAATTATATGAATAATGATTGAGAATACATCAAAAAATATGTTAGGCAAAATAGAGATAAAAAGAATGTTAAATTTATTTTTATTTACTGGTTCCCTAGCAAATCCGTGACAATTTGCCGTGGAATTGCAACGGAATTGGTCAATTGAGTTGATTCTATGGCAAATTCGTAGCAATCTGCCTGGGATTTACCACTGAAGAATAAATTTCTCAATTATTATGTCGCTAATCTGTGGCAATCTGTGAGGGATCTGCCACGGATTTGATTTTTTACATATTTTGTCAATTTTTTATTATATTAAATCGTGTTAATTTTAATTCAAAAAATATTGAGAGAAAAATATAAATTTTTGTAATCCATTATTTCCTTTTTGAAACACCTCATTATTGTTTATAGATTAAGATAATATTCATATGTTACTTGACTTCCTAAAGTAAATTATACGTGTAACAACAAGGAGTAAAATAGGCATGTCACTTATTTTGAAATGTTTAGATGAGCATTTTGTGTTTAATTGAATGTATAATGACTAAGAATATATCAAAAAATATGTTAGGCAAAATACAGATAAAAAGAATGTTAAATTTATTTTTATTTACTGGTTCCACAGCAAATCCGTGACAATATGCAATGGAATTGCAACGGAATTGGTCAATTAAGTTGATTCCGTGTGAATTCGTAGCAATCTGCCAGGGATTTACCATTGAAGTATACGTTTCTGAATTGTTCTGCGGCTAATCTTTGGCAGTCTACGAGGGATCTGCCATGGATTTGATTTTTTAGATTTTTTGCCAATTCTTTTATTATATTAATTTGTATTAATTTTAATTCAAAAGCTATTGAGAGAAAAATATAAATTTTTGTATTCCTTTATCTCCTCTTTGAAACACCACATGGGTTTCGTTTTTGGAGAAAATAAGGAAAATGTTAGTGGCTTGAAGATGCAAGTGGGAGAAAAGAATCACTGAATGGTGTACTATGGTTGAGAGTGAGTGTAAGGTAGAGCAGGAGAGACCGAAATCCTGAGAGGAAAAATGACAATGCAAACATCTTGTTTTGGTTTGGTGTTCTTGGGCTATGCACAATGCATAGCTGGTCGAGACTGCAGATCAAAGATAAGACCTCATGCACACAATGATAAAATAACTAAGCTTAACCATTTAAAATGAATATGATCAAATATATATAAATAAATATATATATCTAAATATATATATATACATATTAATATGTATATGCGTGTAAATAAGTAAATAATTTGAATATCCAAAAGTAAATAAGCACTTCCGAATAAGTTTGGATTGAAAAAATCTTAACGAGGAGAAGAGTTTAAAAAAAAAACGCAGCTAATTGATTCCAAAAGATTCAAACTTTGGTCTTTCAGAAATACGCAACAAGCTCTAACTAATACACCATAACAACTCTTGTGTGTTCTATCTTCCAAAATCTCTCATTTCTACCCAATTCAATGCTAACTACAAAATAAAAAATTCCTTAACCAGCTCAAATATACTTCAAAAACACAATTAAGGAATTTAAAACCCATAAAGATTCATTTTGAAAAACAAATGCACAATTGATATGTTTATGCAATGCAAACTATTTTCCTCATTCTAAGGGTGGTTTTAGGTGGGGTTTCACTTCCTCCTCTTCTTAGATGAAATTTGTCCTGAAATTCATGATGTCATATCTTAAAATAAATTGGGATTTTTCCGCTTCACACAATCTTCTATTTTCCACGTAGCATCCTAGCATCTTCACCACCGGTATCTTCTGTTACGGGGTATCTTGATACTTCGGTCCAATATCTTGACAGGCTTTTCCACATAACTCC
>JANUWF010002068.1:0-70150 GCA_026120185.1 Voacanga thouarsii | reverse complement strand
AACAAATGAGTAAAATGAGAATTCCCCTAACATGTCTCTCCTAGGTCATTATCACCACCTTGATCTAGGCCCTTAGGGTCGAAACCAACTTCCCCCCAAGCAAAAATAAAATTTATTCTAGCTAAAGCTTCTATGATAGAATTTGAACCCAAGACCTCAAGAATTAATTCTAAGGCTCTAACCACTAAACCATAACAACTCTTGTTGCTATTTCCACTAGAAAAATTATTTTCTATTCAATCTACAATCTATCTCCCTATTTTCACCTCGGGCAAAAATTTCCATTTTGTCCCTCTCACACATCACTCACCAACAAGACTTCAAGATAATAAAATCAAATTCAAAGCACATAGAAATCATATGAAAACATATTTAATAATGAAATAAAGCATGATATGCATCCCAACCCCCTTACTCTAAGGTTGGTCTTGACTGGGGTTTCACATCGTCCCCTCCTTAAAAGAATTTTGCCCCAAAATTCAAGCATACCTCTATTTCAGCTCAAGATACTTCCGCTTAACCCATTCTTCTGATTCCCATGTAACATCCTGCGTGCCATGGTGCTCCTACTGAATCTTAACCATCGGTATCTGCTTATTTCGGAGAGTTTTGACACTGCAATCCAATATCCGCACAGGCTTTTCCACATAGCTCAAGTCTGGCTGCAACATTAATGGTTCCTCATTCAACACATGACCAGGATCCGCATTATACTTCTTCAACTGCGACACATAGAACGCATCATGGATACCCGTCAACCCATCCTGTAGGTCCAATCAGTAAGCTACCAGTCCAATTCTCTCCTTAATAAAAAATGGCCCCAAACACCTCGGATTCAATTTTCTGCCCTTCGGATGCTTCACAATCCCCCCGTTGGGTGTTAGCTTCAGAAATACACGGTCCCCAACTTGAAATTCCAATTCTCTTCTCCGGTTGTCCGCATAGCACTTCTGCCGGCTCTGAGCCGCCTTTAACCTTTCCCGAATCAGTTTCACCTTGTCCAACATTTCTTGGACACAGACCTCTCTGGTTTTGCTCACGTGGCCATCTTCCGTCCAACTCCAGTACAACGGTACTTGACACTTGCACCCATACAAAGCCTCGTATGGTGCCATCCCAATCGAGGCCTGGTAACTGTTGTTATAAGATATCTCGGCATACGGTACACACTCGATCCACTTATCTCCAAAATCCAGGACATAGGCTCTCAACATATCTTCCAATATCTGGATTACCCATTCTGACTGCCCATCAGTCTGCAGATGCGCCGTTGTGCTGAACTTCAAATTCGATCCCATTGCTTCCTGGAACTTCCCCCAAAAATGAGAAGTAAACCTCGGGTCTCGGTCTGACACTATGCTCGAAGGTACTCCGTGAAGTCAAACTACTTCTCGAACATAAGTCTGAGCCAGCTTCTTCATGGAATCCGTTACATTTACCGGGATGAAGTGGGCCGACTTGGTCAGTCGATATGGCGTCCTTCTGAGTCTTTAACATGGGAAGTCCAGTGACAAAATCCATAGTCACCTCCTCCCACTTCCATTCCGGCACTGGCAATGGCCGCAATAGTCCTGCTGACTTCTTATGCTCCACTTTAACTTTCTGGCAGGTAAGACAGGTCGAAACGTACTTGACCACATCTCGCTTCATTCCAGGCCACCAGTATGCTCTCTTTAAATCCTGATACATCTTGACCTCTCCCAGATGGATGGCGTACTTGCTCTTGTGTGCCTCCTCCAAAATTCTGTCCTTCAACTACTGCTCCCCGGGTACACATAATCGATCTCTGAAATGGAAAATTCCCGCCTCATCTTAACGGAATTCACTGCCTGACCGCTTAAGCTCCTTATCCTTGAAAATTTGAAACTCAGCGTTGCTTTGCTGAGCTTCCACTATTTCTTGCCTCAACTCAGGCACCAACATCAAATTGCTGATGACGATTCTCTTGTCCTGCACTTCCGCCCTTCTGTCCAATACATCCTGAACCACTTGCATCTCCTGCACCTTCATCTAGCCATTCCAACTTTCCTGCTGAGGGCGTCTGCCACAACGTTAGCCTTCCCGGGATGGTAGTTGATCGGGCAACGGTACTCCTCCAGAAATTCCATCCATCTCCGCTGCCTCAAGTTCAAATCCTTCTGAGTGAAGATATACTTCAGGCTCTTATGGTCGGTGAACACCTCATACTCGGCTCCATATAAGTAGTGTCGCCATTTCTTTAGGGCGAACACTATAGTTGCCAGTTCCAAATCGTGAGTAGGGTAGTTCACTTCATGCGGTCGTAACTTCCGGGATGCATAAGCAATCACTTTCCTGTCTTGCATCAACACCGCTCCTAATCCTTCTTTTGAATCATCGGTGTATAATTTAGGTGTATAATTTTTCTCCAAGAAAAACATAAGTATAGTTTATATTTAATAACATTTATTATATTTTATAATATATTCATTACGTACGTATGTAGTTTTTTTCCAAGAAATAGTTAAGGATAGTTATATTAAGAAGAAGAAAATAAAAGAACAAATAAAAATTCATAAAATTATATTTTATATATATATATATAGTGACATTTACTTTTGTAAAAGAAAGAAAATGAAATGCTTAAGCATGGTGCTTAAAGGGTAATGCAAAAGTTTTCCTCCAATATAATATCGCACCAAATTTGTTTATTTTTCGTTTTCTTTTCCCAAATCATATTCCGGTTCAAAAGCATCCAAAGCCCCTTGTTTGCAACTCCTCGAAAGCCCATTTTCTACAACCCATCGATAGCCCGTTTTCTGCAACTCCCAATGTAATTGATTTTCTTCTTCTTCTTCATTTTATTTATTTATTTTTTTTTTTTGCTGATGACAATTGTTGTTGTTCTTCCTTTGGGCAACTAATGTCTTCTCGAATGGCATTCAAGGTTTGTTCTTTTTGCATCAATTTATGTTTCAAATCGTGTCAACTTTTGAGTGGGGCCTGTGTTTCGATTCCTTGTTGTTCTTTCAGCCGCTCTAGGTGGTACATATGATGAATAGTGTGGATTTTTTGTTGTCAATTGTTTGATGAAGTTCCAGTGATTAATTTTCCTTTTCCTTATTTTATTTTTCAAATTAAGAACAGATTTAGGTACGAAGCACGCTGGATGAATGAGCTGAATTGAGCCAAAATTTTTTCTTTTCTCTCCTTATTTTTGCACTTTCTTTGTTTAGATTATGCCAATTCTGGTGATTTTACTTCTTCAGATGTCTATAGCTTTCGTTATTCAACATGGGAAATTTTGGTTGCATCCTAATTATCAGCCAAAAGATGGTATTTAGTTTTCCATGAATCTAAAAGGGTACTTATTTTTTACTTCTTTTGGGCGTATTGTAATTTGCTATTTTTCTCTTAAGTTGTGTATGTGTGTTTTCAGCAAAACTGCATTTTTTGTTTTCCCACTAAGCTCACTTGCATGCTACTAAAAAGACTTTTGTGACACACAATAAATAGCACATAGGAAGGAGTAGGAGCAGCGGACCGGCCAACCTACATCCATGGAAGAAAGCTTTCTTCTTGTAGTGACTTGGTGGTTTAAGCTAGATTTCTTCAAGTTCAATATCGAGCAAAGAGACAGTGATAGAAAGAGAAGCTCTCAACATCCTTTTGTCCTTTTCTCGATTCTTGTTACAAATGAAAATCTTTCGAGCTCAACAGAAGAATAATGCTTACTTGCCTGGTTAGTACAGTGGACTGTCCTTGTTTTTTACTTCCTACAGGATTGCATATTGTGTTTTTGCCAAGCTTGCTTCCGAATATCCTAGTTTATGGCTGTTGTCCTGTTTGAAATTTATGGGGTGGTCCGTTGTCTTTGAGGTGTTGGAATTTTAGAGACAATACTACCAGTTTGCCTGATTTATGTCCATCATGCAGTCTATCCGTATAGTCTCATTTATGTGCTTAGTTCCCCTCTCAAATTCTCTGGTGCAAATGCTAGGGTCTTGATTGTATATTTTGTTTCTATTCCATTCTGTTGGGGTGGTCTCCATCCGTCTGGTTTTTTTCTGGGTTCATATTCATCCTCTGTCTACCTTGATCTTCAAAAACTACCTTTGATTCCCAAATCCTAATGTTTCCTGTACACAGTATGGATTCAATTTGAATTTCCATGATGTTGTCACTTCGTTACACTCCCCACAACCGGTCAACACTCCTTCACCCACCGACAAATGCCAACAGCTCAATCCTACCCATATCAAGACAACTTACAACCGGTCAAAGGGACCTTCTCAGATGTACAACTTCTACTTATTGATGGTGAGAATTCTCAACAACCTTGGTATGCTGATTTTGCTTATTACTTGGTTGCAGGAATTATTCCAAAAATTTCACTGTACAACAAAAGAAGAAATACCTCTTCAAAGTAAAGTATTACTTTTTTGAATGATCTGTACTTATTCCGGTGTTGTGCGGATCAAATCATTCGAATGTGTATGGATTCCGTGGAAAGCATCAATATCTTGAAACATTGTCATGAAGGACCCACGGGAGGCCACTAGTAAGCTAACAACACCGCAAGAAAGGTACACGAGTTTGGTTTTTATTTGCCAACACTCTTTAAGGACTCTCATAGGTTTTTTCAAACTTGTGATAGATGTAAACATACAGGTAACATCTCAAAATCTAATGAGATGCCATTACAATTTTTTCAAGCTTGTGAAATTTTTTATTACTAGGGGATTGTGGGCCCTTTTCCTAGTTCTTTGGCTAACAAATATATCTTGGTCGCAATGGAGCATGTATTAAAGTGGGTTGAGGTGCAAGCTTTTCCTAGATGATGCATAGGTTGTAGTAAAATTCCTAAGAAAACTTTTCACCCAGTTCGGCATCCCCAAGGTCCTCATTAGTGATAGGGGCACACATTTTTGTAATAACCAATTGGACAAAGTGCTCAAACATTTAGGGGTTACTCACAAGTTTGCTACCCCCATCACCCCCAAACAAGTGACTAAGTTGATGTGGTAAATAGAGAATTGCAAAGAATTTTGGAAAAGATGGTTAATCATATCTGAAAGGATTGGAGTTTGAAATTAGATGATACTCTTTGGGATTATAGGTCTACTTTCAAAACTTCAATTGGTACGACCTCTTATACAAAATTTATGGGAAATCATGCCATCTACCTGTGGAGGTTCAACATAGGGCATATTAGGCTATTAAGCTTGTTAATTTTGATCTTCAACTTGCAGGTCAACGGAGATTGCTCCAAGTCAATAATTAGATGAGTGGCAAAATGAGGCTTACCGTAATTCTCTTATTTACAAGGATAAGATGAAACGGTGGCATGATCGACATATTCATTTCCCTAAAGAGTTCAAAGAAGGAGACAATGTGTTATTATTTAACTCTAGGCTCAGACTTTTTCTGGATAAATTGAAGTCTAGACGGTCGAGGCCATACGAGATACACCGTGTTTACCCGTTTGGTGTTATCGAGGTGTCACACCCAACCAAGAAACTCTTTAAGTTAATGAGAATCGAGTGAAACCATATGTTGGTGAAGAACTTGGCACTTTAGAACATCTCGATGTCACCCTCTATGATTAGTGATTTTTTTTTCATTTCTTTTATTTTATTTTCACTTTCTTTTTCTAGATTCAGGTTTCTCTTTGGTTTGGTTTCACTTTAAGTAGGTACTCATATGGCTTCTCTAGTAACTCTTCCTTATGGTGGATTCAAACAAGGTGGCACGATAATGTAACAGAAGTATCTTCTTTACTTTATCCTTCCTTCTTTATTCACTATGGTCTTCTTGGTTGCACTTATATTATTCTATCTTCGGCGATTGAGGATAATGCCCAGTTTAAGTGAGGGGGGAAGAATGGTTCAGAGAATGATTCTTCTATATCATTTTTGTGAAACTTTTTCAAAAAATTTTGTGGTTTTCCTTATTAAGCAAGGTTGTAATTCTTTTTCTTACTTGGATATAAGTTTTGTCATTCATTGGGTGGATTTTTTGTGAAATTATTTTGTTGGATAGGTTATTTTTCAAAGCTTGAGGATATTGATTAATCTTGTTTACACATTTATGTTAGAATGTTATTTGACTCATCAAGTTTGAGGATATGATGAACATAGAAAGAGCTTATTGGCAAACACGGGTATTACAAGTTTAACTTTTGCTAGCTTTGAGTTATAATGAACCGTGTGAGTTGATAAAAGATCTTTGAGAGGAACGATTGTGGAGAATTATGAAAAAAGAATTTAGTTGAGTTGAAAAAACAATGAGTGAAAAAAACACTATTGTAATGTGAGTTGAAAAAAATGCTCTTATTGATGATCGTTGAAGACCTTTAGCCGAAAAGGGAATTAATATGGCGAGAAATAGCAAGTGAATTCAGTGCACTCTCTTGAGGCTATCCCAAAGACAAAAAGGCAAGAAAGGGCAAAGTAAGAAAAAAAGAATTTCTAAGAAAAAAAAAACAATGAGTGATGACTATAAGAGAAATCCATTCACTTGAGTCTATCAACTCCCTAAGTCATTGAAAAAATTTTGAGAGAAAATATTTGAAGTGCTTTCCTTACATCATGACTTGAGTTATGCAATTTTTAGATTTATAATGCTTGAGTTGGTAGATGGCTTGACTTATGTGATTCATATTTTCTATATTTTTACTGGAAGGGTGATCTTCTTAGACTAAGGTATACACTTGATGAATTTGACTTCAAGAGTTTTGTGATGTGTTGTCCAATATTTCAAAGTTTGAATTATTTTTGAAGGGTATGAGTGATAAGAGTTGTATCTAAAGTTTGTAGGGAAGTTACAATCCTTGCGATGGTAAAGAAATTATTTTTGAATGAAAAAGAACTTGTGTTTTATTGATAATTTTTCTTGGACTAAAGTGTTTTGTGGGAGGACAAGTAATCTTTCAAGTATAGAGGACAAGCAAACTTCCAATACTTTTTGCAATTCTTCAAATCTCAAAGCATCAAGTGGCATTATAAAGATGTTAGCAAGCTATTTTTGAGAGTTCACATATTCAATCATCAAATCTATTGTTCACATATAAGACACTTAAATGATGTCTGATATCAATATACTTTGTCCGGCTATATTGAACTAGATTCATTAAAATGCCAGTAGCACTTGTATTATCACAATAGACAATCAATTCTCACTAATTAACATTATAATCCTCCAGCATCTGTTCCATCTACGATAGTTGAGTGCAACAACTTCCTGCAGCAACATATATTGCTTTAGCTAGTAATAGTGATATTTGATTGAGTTTCTTGCTTCACCATGACACAAGATTGCTGCCTAATTCAATACATCATCCATGTGTACTTTTATGTTCGGCACAATTTCTTGGCCAATTGGTATCACTATATCCAAACAAGTCCTAACTTGAATCCTTGCTGAAGTAGATGTTGTAATATCCCTACCTTTTTGTAGTTTAAGTTGTTACTACTCAATATAAAATAAGAATTTGTATTAGTGGCCAGAACAAGAAACAATCAGTATAATGACATAGACGTTTCGGTGCGATAAAATATTTAGGGGCATTATTGAAATTTCAAAATTGTAGGGACTTAGACGGAAATTTTGGATTTGTTCTACCCATACCCTAAATATTCAGATTGCGACTATTTTTAATAGAATGAGAGTTTGGGGGTATGTTCAGAACAAAATTTGATCAGTGTGATGAGACGAGTATTCTGGTATAAATTAAGCCATTGGAGGTATCAGGGGCATTTTTGGAGTTTTGACCGCGATCCGGATTTTGATCTCAAATTGGCAAGAATTGAGAAGGAAGTAAGAGTTTTGATTCCTTCCATTGAATTTAGTGAAATTTATAGATTCCATTGGTGGAATAAAATATTTTTCCGATGCGGACCGAAATTATAGTTATTTTCTGGAAAAAAAAATTCTAAAGTGCGGTCGACATTAAGACAAGCGGTGTAATATGATTAGAGGATTAAAACAAGTGTCAAAATATCATTGGTGGAGTGAAATATTTGTGAGATTATTTTATTACAAAATCTTATTGAAAAATATTAATAATTAAAGAATTAATTAAGTCAACCAATGGGAAAAAGTTCAAAAGTTTGGATAGCCCATAATTTTTGACCAATTGGTCACAATTTGGACCAAGAATGGCGGTGGAAATGCTGTTTTCACAGCTTGAAGTCGGCAGCAACAAAGGAGAAAAACAAAAGGACGAAAAAGGAAAGAAAAAGAAGAGAAAAGTTGGAGAAAAATGGAAGAAAAATAGTAAAGGAGAGAGAAAGTATTTCTTGAGAGAAAAAGGAAGAACTTAGGGGAAATCAAGCTTGGAGAATCACACAAACAAGGTAAAAAGCTATACATGATGAATTAAAATTGTAGATTTCATGACAAGAATTTTTGTGGTATGAATTTTGTTTCGAAAATATACAAGTTGTGATTTTGTCTAGCATGATTCATATGTTTGGTGATGATTAGTGTGTGCATATGTGTAACGGTTGTTTGAGGGTTTATATGATATGTTTTATATAGTATATGAAGGTGTTTTGATGGTGGTTTAGGTGGTTGTTCATGGGTGCACAAGAAGGCGTAAGAAATAAGATGGAAAACAAGCTTAATCATAAAGAAAATGAATTGTTAATTTTGTTGTTTGCACTTGTTGAACTTGATGTTCGAAAATATGATTTTGCAGTGCTAAGTAACTCTGAAAAACAGAGAATCGAAGGCCATTATAATGGAATTCAAAATGGTTTAAGTGTTATATAGTTGTTAGGATTAAAGTAGAATAGATGGTGTGAAGAAATAAACAAAACAAAAACTCTACTTTGAAGGGAATCCCGAGCAGCATTGAAGAACAAATAAACTGTACAAATTGGCTTGTTTATTTGGAACCCCATGACCTGAAACTTGTAGTTAATTTTCTTAAGATTATTTTGGGACCAATTTTACATGATTTGGAGTTGTGAATAAAATGTTATGATGAAAATACTTCAAGCTGCCAAAATTGTGACGGAATTGAGAAGCTGAGATGTTGTATGCAAAACTGATTGAAATGGGAAGGGAATTCAGTAGTTCATGAATTGGAAATCAGCGTGGAAGGTCTTGAGGACATTTTGGAATGCATTTGACATCAATCGGACTTACGACAAATCAAACGAGGTGTGACAAGAACGAAGAAATGTAGAATTTTATTTGGCAATTAAGAACTAAACCCAAGTATTGTTCTACTGTTATTAATGCATGAAGAAGAGATCACAAGAAAATAGGGAAACCCTGGATACTTGTTGAACAAAGAGATGGGGAATGAAGGAATGAGCATTTGATCATTCCAAGTATTTATCTCATTTTGGTAGGAAGAAGTGAGAAATAAGAAAATAGAATATTTTCTATTCTCATATTAGATTTGCATTAGTCGAACGTTAAAATGATAAGTGAGGTTTGGAATGGCTCTCGATATAGGTCGTTTATCTTCAAAGCCTCATAATGACTAAGAGTCCCATATACATCATCGCATTGAGTTAGAACATGAAGTAAGTCCCATTTGTTTAATAAACTCCTTTTTATGCTATTGAAATTATGTTTTATTAAATAAATGTTCTATGAATTCTTTTAGATTCTCTGAACAATCTTATGATTTTTCTGAGGAAGAACTAGTATTATGCCATGCAAGGCTTGAATGAAAAATATGAACTTTTTATAAAATGAAACTATTCATGATCAGTGAATAATTTGCAAAGTCTTTTTATAACAAGGTTAATGGACGTTGTGCTTTTCTGAGATAATATGGTTTCTCTTAATGGGAAAATTATTAGAGACCTTAAGAAATGGTGTTTTCTATAAGGAATTTGGTTCACTGGAGTTATGAATATTTCTTAGGAATAAATCTATATCTGAAAGGCTTTCTTCTCATTTATTTATGAGTCGTAATAATGTTTTATTCTGAGAAAGCATAAATGTTCCTTTTTACAGACAATATTTTGGGAAAATGTGACTTATGGATTTTGTGAATCATAGTTTGGATTCCTTGAATTTAATTCTTCTTTTAGAATTAGATTTCAAGATTTCCTAGATAAGACTTCTTTTGAAGTTGAGTATTCTTCAAATGATGAAAATACCCTTGGAAAGTTATTTTATCGGACGAAAAGGACTTTTTATTCTTTTTCGCTTCGATTTTGGAAAACAATCTCCTGGTATGAGATTAATTTTTGGTCAATGTTATTTTAACTCCAGAAATTATTTTATTGGTATTCCTTTGGGAATAAGATAAATAATTGGCCTTGTGAGCCAATGGGAATAATTAATTGGCCTTGTGTGTAATAACCCTCACTTTTGTACTTTAATTTGCTACTACTATGTATAGAATAAGAATTTGTATAAGTGACTTGAACAAGAAATGATCAGCATAATGAGATGAACATTTTGGTATGATAAACATATTTAATGACATTATTAGATTTTTGAAATTATGGGGACCTGGATGAAATTTTTGAATTTGTTCTACCCGTACCATAAATCTTCATATTGCAACTACTTCTTGTAGAATAAGAATTTAGGGGTACATTAAGAACAAAAATTGATCAATGTAATGAGACGAGTATTTTGGTATAAATTAAGCTATCGGAGGTATCAGGGGTATTTTCATAATTTTGACCGTAATCGGGATTTTGATCGTAAATTTGACAGGATTGAGAAAGAATTGAAGATTTTGAATGTTACCATTGAATTCAGTAGAATTTATAGAATTTACTGGTGGAATAAAATATTTTTTCCAATACGGACCCAATTTTTTGTTATTTCTAAGAAAAATTCTAAAATGCGGTCAAAATTGAAACAGGTGGCCGAATATGGTTGGTGGATGGAAACAAGTATCAAAACACCATTAGAGGAGTGAAATATTTATGGGATTATGTAATTAGAAAAGCTTATTAAAATAATCTTAAGAAATAATAAGGAAAATGGTGGAAATTGAGAAAATGATGTGTAAAGTTAGCCATAATGTGTGACTAATTTGGTCACAATTTTGACCACCAAATGGCGGTGGAAATTCTATAAAAACATCCAGATTTCTTGCAGCTATAAGGGAGGAAAGAAAGATGGAAAATAAGAGAAAAAGTTGAGAAAAATCAAGGAAAATTAGAAAAGAGAGGGAAGTGTTGTTCTTGGTGTTCTTGTTGATTCTTGGAGCAAAATCAAGCTAGAAGATCTCAAACACATGGTAAAAAGCTATACTTCATGAATTAAAGTTGTAGATTTCATTGCAAGGATTATTGTTGTATGAATATTGTTGGGAAAATATGAAAGTTGTGAATTTGTCTAGCATGATTTCTATGCTTGATGAAGATTGGTGTGTGTATATGTGAGCCGGTTGGCTTGAGGATTAATATACAATGTTTTATAAGGTATATGAAAGTGTTTTGATGGTGGTTTGGGTGGTTGTTAATGGCTGTAAAGGTGTAAGAAATGGAAAGGAAAGATGGAATTAATTGTTGAAGAAAATGAATTGTTAATGTTGTTGTTCGCACTTGTTGAACTTAATGTTGGAAAATATGATTTTGCTGGGCTAAGTATCTCTGAAAATTAGAGAATTGAAGGCCATTATGATGGAATGTAAGATGATTTAATTGTTATATAGCTGTTAGAATTAACATAGAATAGATGGTGTGAAGAAAGAAAACAAAAACTGAAATTCTGTTTTGAAGAAATCCCGAGCAGCCTTGAAGAACAAATGAACTGTACAAATTGGCTTGTTCATTTGGAGCCCTATGACCTGAAACTTCTAATGAAATGTCTTAGGATTATTTTGGGACCAAGTTTACCTGATTTGGAATTGTGAGTAAAATGTTATGATGAAAATATCACAAGCTGCCAAAATAGTAACGAGATTGAGAAATTGAGATATTGTAAGAAAAATGAATTAAATGAGAAGCAAATCAGTGGTTCATGAATTGGAAATCATAAAGGATTGTCTTGGGGACATTTTGGAACACGTTTAACATCAATTGGACTTATGAATCAAAAGTTATGATATAAACAAACAAGTGTGACAAGAATGAAGAAATGCAGAATTTTGTTTAGCAAGAAATAATCTCAAGTATGGTTCTATTGGTGTTAAGGAATGAAAAAGAGATCACAATATGGAAACCTTGGATATTTGTTTGAGCAATGAGATGGGAAATGAATTAATGAGCCTTTGATCATTCCGAATATTTATCTCGTTTTGGTTGGAAGAAGTGAGAAAGAAGAAAATAGAATATTTTCTATTCACATAATAGTTTTGTGTTAGTCCTACTTTAGAATGATAAGTGATGTTTGGAATGACTCTTGATATAGGTCATTTATCTTGAAAGCTTCATAAAAGACGAAGAGTACTATATACGTCTTCATATTGAGCTGGGACACGAGGCGAGTCCCGCTGCCTTTTTCAATCCTGTTTTAGTTAAGTGTTTTCCTAAAAACTATCATGTGCTTTCCCGACACAATTAATGCTTTCTTGATATATTATGAGATGAATGTTACACTTGAATTTGAAAGCATTATCAAACACTCGATTTCTTGAATATCATGAATATGAAATATCTCCTGTGATCTTTTTAATTTCCAAATCCCGGTTTTGGTAAAGTGTTTTCCGGATACGGAAAATGGTTTCCAGATGTGCTCAAGTGCGAGCCTTCTATATGGATTTGGAAAACATGATGAGCAATATGAATATTGATTTCTTGATTTCTTCAACTTGTCAATCCTTGAATCCAATAAATGACTAACTTAAATACTTGGTATATGCACTAACCTGAATACTTGGCGTATACACTAACTTGAATATTTGGCGTAAGCACAAACTTGACTACTTGGCATAAGCTCTAACTTGAATACTTGGCGTATGCACTAACGTGACTAACCTGAATACTTGGCGTATGCACTAACTTGACTACTTGGCGTATGTACTAACTTGAATACTTGGCGTAAGCACTAGCTTGAATACTTGGCGTAAGTACTGACTACACTTGAATACTTGAATTAGAATATCTTAGGCTAGTATTCTAAATACCTGAATCAGTATGTTTTCACTCAAAATCCTTGAATATTTGTTTGAGAATATTCTCACACGAGAATTTTTGAACTAACTTATGTTGATTTATTCTCCATGAGATCTTTTCAGTTGAAAACACTAGCACATACGGGACTCACTGAGCTCTACGCTCACACATGTGCTATCTTTTTTGAAAAATTTAGGATCAAAGATGCAGCGAAAACGCGGTGGACTCCCAGAGGGTTATACTACATTTTGGACCTGTTATACCCATAAATGTATGTTTCAGAAGCCAAAATCTTGTACTTTTCTATTTTGGAAAACTTTTCGCTACCTATTGAGTGAAGTTTGTCATAAAGACCCCTTGCTTAAGCAATCAAATGGGATGACATCCCACAAAGTTATAGCCCACTATATTATGGAAATATAGGGTGTTACATTGTGAGCCAGTAGGTTCTATTTTTGGAAAATGATATTTTAGCCTCAGAAAATATTTTATTAGTATTCCTTCGGGAATGGATATTTATCTGGCCTTGTGAGCCAGTGGAATATGATCAGACCAGACAATTTTTATAAGGGTTATGACTTGAAATACGACGGACAATAATTACTACAACTCCAACCAATTACAACGCTACCATAGGGGTGGCCTCTCACCTAAAAAGAGAAGATCAAGAGCAGGCTAGTTATGAACGGGAATAGGTAACAAGACTAAATGAAAAATTTATAGCAGTCATTTACAAAGGAAAAATCAATTTCAGAAAAGAAAAGAAATAAGTGGTGCACATTTTACCATAAAAGAGGATATTTATACGAAGATTGCTGGAGAAGACTCAATAAATGTCATATATGTGGAAGAAGGGGGGGCATACAACCCTCGAATGTCGAAGATGGATTAGTAAACTTGAATCAGAAACTCTACAACCATTATCCTAAATAGATATAGTATGAAAGATTGGTATGAAGGAATAGAGAAGTTATTCAAACTTTTACAAGAAAAGTTTAATCCAGAGAATCAGTCCAATTTCGAGGACGAAATTTCTTGGAGGGGAGATTGTAATATCCCTCCATTTTTTTGTACTTTGACTAGCTACTACTCCATATAAAATAAGAATTTGTGTCAGTGGCCAGAACAAGAAATGATCTGTATAATGAAATAAATGTTTTGGTGCGATAAAATATTTAGGGGCAACATTGGAATTTCAAAATTGTAGTGACATAGATGGAAATTTTGGATTTGTTCTACCTATACCCTAAATATTCAGATTAAGACTACTTTTAATAGAATGAGAGTTTGGGGGTATGTTCAGAACAAAAATTGATCAGTGTGATGAGATGAGTGTTTTGGTATAAATTAAGCTATCGAAAGTATCAGGGGCATTTTTTATAATTTTAACCGCGGTCTGAATTTTGACCACAAATTGGCGAGAATTGGGAGAGAATTAAAAGTTTTGATTCCTACCATTGAATTTAGTGAAATTTATAGATTCCATTGGTGGAATAAAATATTTTCCCAACACGGACCGAAATTACAATAATTATCAGAAGAAAATTCTAAAGTTCGGTCGACATTAAGATAAGCGGAGTAATATGATTGGAGGATGAAAACAAGTGTCAAAATACCATTGAGAGAGTGAAATATTTTTGGAATTATGTTATTGCAAAAGCTTATTGAATAAGATTAATAATTAATGAATTAATTAAATGACCAATAGGAAAATGGTTGAAAAATTGGATAGCCCACAATGTTGGACCAATTAGTCACAATTTAGACCAAGAATGGCGGTGGAATTACTATTTTCATAGCTTGAAGTCTGCAGCAACAAAGGAGAAAAACAAAAGGAAGAAAAAGGAAAGAAAAAGAGAAGAAAATTTGGAGAAAAATAGGAGAAAATTAGAGGAGAGAGAAAGCATTTTTGAGAGAAAAAGGAAGAACTTGGGGGAAATCACGCTTGGAGAATCACACAAATAAGGTAGAAAGTTATACTTCATGAATTAAGGTTGTATATTTCATTACAAGAATTATTGTGGTATGAATTTTGTTGGGAAAATATGGAAGTTGTGATTTTGTCTAGCATGATTTCTATGTTTGGTGAAGATTGCTGCGTGCATATGTGTGCCGGTTTGTTTGAGGGCTTATATACTATGTTTTTTTTTTTTTTATCACAATGTAAAATGTATTTTATTGATCAAAAAGAATTTACATGAATGATTACTAGTTTATAGTCATGGTGACTATTAACTAGCAAGGGTGAACACCAGTTTCTAAACTATTCAGAACATTAGGGTACAATGCAAACATCACAGTGTACACATGTGTTTTTATCTTTTCTATAACATCCGCCACTTGGCACACAGTTCCCTCAAATAACACCTTGTTTCGTGCAGTCCAAATGTAGTAGAACGTGGCAGCCATAGCAGTAGCCTTAGCCTTTGCTATCCAGGATGACCCACGGTTTGCATGCTTATACCACCTCAGGCAGGACTGCACCGTATTCATTCCTTATGGCAAGCCCATCCACCGAGTAATTTCCATCCAGATGGATGTAGACATAGTGCACTTGAAAAATAAATGGTTGGTCATCTCCATATGTGCTCTACACAAAGGACAAGTTAAGTCATCTAAGCGGAACACAAGAGCATCCTTAGTCTTCAAACGCCCCCGAGCACACAGCCAGACCATAAAGGAGTGCTTGGGGATAAGTCCCTGCTTCCAAATAGTTTTTGCCCAGAAAACCTTCGAGGGAGTTGACTGAAGGTAGTCATAAGCCAAAGAAGTGAAGGAGGAGGTAGAAGTAGCCCAACTATGTAGAAGTACAGACGCAGAGAGGGGACCATTTTCTCGATCAAGTATCAGGTCACGAATTCCTAGCACTTTACAAAATAATGGAGAATGGTCTCTATGGTGCTCAATCTCCCAAACCGATTTTCCTTTTATGTAGTAGTGATCTGACCACTGGACCCACAATGATTGTTTCTCAGATTCTATGTCCCAGATGATTCTTGTTAAAAGCGCCGTATTCCAAGTCTGGAGATGATGCAAGCCAAGCCCCCCTACAGTCTTTAGTAGACAGATATCTTTCCAAGCAACTAATGACCTTTTCGAGTCCCATAAGAAATCCCGAGCCATCCTATCCAGTTGAGAGATCACTGCAGCTGGAGTGGGGAGAATGGATAGCCAGAAACATTCCACACCCGGAATGACAGTTTGGATAAGAAGTAGGCGCCCAGCATAAGAAAGTGAACGTGCATGCCAACGGCCAATATAAGATCCAATTCTGTCAAGCAAAGGTCTATAGAGAGATAGTCGGATTTTTCCATGCATGATAGGTGGGCCAAGGTATCTAAAAGGGAATTCCCCAATAGGTATACCAGTATCAACCAAAATACCCTCCTGGTCCGTGTTGCAAATACCAGCCATATAGATATTGGACTTTCCCTTGTTGATTTGGAGACCCGAGCACCTATTGAATTCATCCAGGCAGTCCATGAGGATACAAACAGATGGACGATCACCCCTTGCAAACATCATAAGATCATCTGCAAATGAAAGGTGGGTAATCTTCAATACCTCACATTTGGGATGATAGCAGAACAAAGTCCCAAGTGTACGTACTTTGACAATCCGAGAGAAATATTCCAAGCAAATAACAAATAGGAGAGGAGAGATAGGGTCCCCCTGCCTAAGACCTTTTTCCCCTTTAAAGAACCCATGGACTGTCCCATTAATAGCAACCGAGAAGGAGGCAGTGGTCACACACTGCTGAATCCAATCGACGAATAGATGTGGAAATCCCAGTTCAGTAAGTAAATCTAGCAAGAAAGACCAGTGCACTGAGTCATAAGCCTTCCTAAGGTCCACCTTGATCAAACAGCGAGGTGAAACTCTTTTCCTCCCATAAGTACGCAAAAGCTCCTGAACAAGTAGGATGTTGTCTGCCATGAGTCTGTCCTTTAGGAACGCTGTCTGCGAGATGTCCACAATATGAGGTAAAACCATCTTGAGCTTGTCTGCCAAAATTTTAGAAATAATCTTGTACACAACATTACAGTAAGAAATTGGTCTATAGTCCCCCACACTGATGCCATGTGCAGATTTAGGAACAAGAGTGATAACAACATGATTGAGCTGCTTGAGGATTCTACCAGACAAGAAGAATTCCTTGATTGCATCACATAGGCTCCTTCCTACCGTGGCCCAAGCCCGTTTAAAAAATGGCGCAGAGTACCCATCCGGTCCTGGTGCTTTGCAGTCCCCGATGTCCCATAGAGCCAGTTTAATATCTTGGTCAGAGGCCGGCCTAATCAAGTCCTCCTTGAGGTCATGCGGGACCATTTGGCCAGCACGGACATAATCCACCTTGATGCACTGGCAGTTATCCTTTGTCCCTAGTAGATTACGATAGTACTCCACAAATTCGTTAGCAAGATCCATAGAATTGTTAGTCATAGAACCATCCTCCTTGAGAACTGAAGCGATAAAGCTTCTTTTTTTTGTTCCGTTTGACAATATTGAAGAAATAACATGTATTCTTGTCAGTATTGGCCACGTACTTCCCTTTTGCAAGTTGCTGGTAGAACTTCAATTCCACATCCGCAAGGCGCCACGCAGTCCCTTTGCACTCTTTGAACTTGGAAATAAGGGCCAGGTCATGAGGGTTGTCAATTAATTACTGTTGGACTCCTTGTACATCTTTGTTTGCCTATTCAACTCGTGCAGATAAATGTGAGAAATCCGTTCTGTTTTATCTGCGCAAGTCCCTCTTAAGGTCTTTCAACCGATGACAGAGAATAAATTGGTGGTGCCTCAAGTAGGGACGAACCCACACCCCCTTAACCAAATCCTGAAATGAGACATGGTCAGCCCAGAAATTAAAGAACCTGAACGGGTGCTTAGAAACACCATGGTTTTCAACGGTGGACCAAAGGCAGGGGCAATGGTCAGACAAATAACCAATAGGGAAAAATTCAACAGACGCTTGGACATTACACTGGAACCATGCATCGTTACCCATCACCCTATCTAATTTAGACCAAACCCTAGAATTTGTCCAAGTAAACCGCTGCCCAACTGAAGGAAGGTCTTCTAGGCCCATAATAGTGCAAGTTTCTGCAAAGTCCTTCATTTCTTAGGTTGATGGCGGGATGCCACCAATCTTGTCATCAATATGTAGGTAAGCATTGAAATCACCCATAAGAATACACGGTTCAGAGAGAGCAGAAGATAGGGATTGCATATCTTCCCACAATGGCCTACGAGCCACAATAGAGTTAAAAGCATAGATAAAACTAAAATAGTAAGAAGTGTGAGTAACCTGATAGGTGATACGAACAGTGACATCATGATGCGAACAATGGAACAATTGGGCGTCCACCCTAGTAGCATTCCACAGGATGACCACCCTGCCCCCATCTGCTTCCACCAAATTATGTATTACTGACCATGTAGCGAACTTGGTCCGCATGATATTCTCCAGTCCATTCATATTTAATTTTGTCTCCAGTAATCTGATGACGTCGACCCGGTGTTTAGAGATAAATTCCTAAACCCCGTGATGTTTGACGGTTATGTTGAACCCTCGAATATTCCAGCATGCGACTCTCATTGGGGACTCAATAGTACCCATTGGGCACCAATCAAGTCAACACTACGGTTAGCATATTTCTTCTATACGGATCGTATGAACTTTGTTGCATGTTCAGTTACTTTCCCAGCATTAAGAACTAGCATAGGGATATCTTCAAACCTATGGTCATTCACATTGGGGGGTGGAAGATTTCTCTTTCTAAATTGAACATGCAAACGTGAATTTGAGTGGGATTGAACACGTCCAGAACGTCTAACCTTAGAGTGGCCCCGTCTCTTCATACTATGATCCGCATGGCTAGCAGTCACATTCTTGGCATTCACCGCATCAATTTCTGGTTGCATAGCTACCGTAGGTTGTACTTGCTTGTCCATTGTAGCCTCTTGAACCGGTCCCTGTGCACTGGTGGAAGTAACAGACATTCTGTTCACCATTCGATCCTGTCCAACGGACTGGGCTGGAGCCTTTCCTTTGTCAATGCGTTTAGCTCTTGCATCCGTTGGTGAAGATGAATGCATGCCATTGTCGTTTCCAGCAAGAGCAGGTCTGGTTCTTGTCCTTTTCACTGACCTATCAAGTTCCCTGTTGTTGCCTGCCCCACCATTGGAATTCAGCCACTGTGCTTTCTTTTTCATCTTGTCTCCCATGCAAGCCTCTGTATAATGGCCAAACTTACAGCAGTGATTACAGAATGCAGGTTCATACTCAAACCTTACAGCCTGCTGTTTAATTTTTCTTGATGGTAAACGGATCGGAACCACCTTCACTAATGGCTTAGATACGTCAACCTCCACCAGGACTCTAGCATAGGACAAATGATCCAGCCGCGCAGTGAGCATATCCGACATAATAGGAATGCCAATAGCAGATGCAATTTTACTTAGTATTGTCTTGTTCCAGCAACCGAGAGGCAGTGCTGGGAAAGTTACCCAGAGGGGCATTATACTGACCCCATCTAAAGAGAAATCAAACTCAGATGACATAGTCTTAAGCATTAATGACCTACCAAACACTTCGTAAGGTCCCCCACGAAGGATAGACTGTCCATCCGCATCCATATTGAACCGAAATATAATCCAACCCGAGGCATGAGTGTGGACCTTAGTCTGAACACCCCACTACTTTGTAAGTTCTAGAACAGCTTTCATACCTGGAAACCTTCCAGCAATCATCCCAGTTAGACAATATCCCAACTTGGTCTCAGCATCCTCGAAGTCCAGAACATCAATGTTAATGACCTCGCTCAAGTTAGGGATGTGTTTCAATCGCAGTCCATTAGAAATATCACGGTTTCCTTTGTCAACATTTGCCCAGGATCTTACCGGATTGCCATTTGGTACGGGGTTTGGATTGTTTTGTGGGTAGTTCGGGTGGATGGTATCATCCACCGAAGTGGTAGTAGTCGCATGGACAGAATGAGAATGGGGGGGGGGCATGCACTTAGTACCAGGAAAAGGCTGGTCTGGTTCTGAGGCTGGAGGAGGAGGGACCCGGTTAGTGGCGGGAGTTGGTAGAGGAGTGACCAGAGCAGTGGGGGCAGTTGGTAAAAAAGGGTTGTTGTCAGTAAGCATCACATGTCCCGGTTGGGTTGCAGAAGAGGGGTTGGTGTTTGGCATTTCCAGTTCAAGAACAACAGATAGCAGAGGCTCGGTTTAGGGAGAAGCGACAGCTGTCTGGGGTGTTAGAGAAGACAACACCCCAGAATTACCTGCTTTTTTTCGATCTCTGGTCTAGACCATTAGGTCCAGTCCTTCGGACCAAACAGCTAGCAGACAGATGAAGTAACGACAAAAAGAAGGTGATTAGGAGCAGGTAAATTTGATACCTGTGTAGGTGGAGTAGAAACTTGAAACAAACTAAACCACTGAGTACCAAAACCTATAGGCCAGAGAATAAGTGGTATCGGGATGTTGGATTCAAAGTTGAGATTATTAGCCGGGGGAGTGTTAACTAAGGGAGATAATCTACCGATAGCCAGATAAACTGTGGGTAACACAGCTCAATCATACCGGAAGGCAAGAATAAGAGATTGAACAGGAAGAAGAATCAAACAAGGATAACAGGTAAACACTGCAAATAGAACAGGAAAAAGAGATACGTCACTGGGAATAAGCCACTGAACACCACACTTCTAACTGCTAAATAGAATAACAGACATCACGGAGAACACACACTACCAAGGTGGACAATATAACCCGAAAAAAATAGAGCGGTATAATAGAAACGGAGATGAGCAGAAGATGAGCAGAAGCAAGGGATAACAGCACACAAGCAAACGTTTCATGCAGAACCTAGTAGCAAAATGCACCCTAGCTTAGTAGAACCAAGAGGAATCTGGAGGACCAACAGAAGGATCAGAAGGAGGATCGTCCATTGGAAGCAAGAAATAGAGAAACGGGAAGAGGACTCAAGGGAGTTGAGAGCTTCTCTCTCTACCTCTTCTCTCTCTCTTTTTTTTTCTATTCAATCTCTTGTTATACTATGTTTTATATGGTATATAAAGGTGTTTTGATGGTGGTTTGGGTGGTTGTTCATAGCTGCACCAGAAGGTGTAAGAAATGAGATGGAAAACTAGCTTGATCATAAAGAAAATGAATTGTTAATGTCGTTGTTTGCACTTGTTGAACTTGATATTGGAATCTACGATTTTGCTGGGCTATGTATCTCAAAAAATCAGAGAATTGAAGGCCATTATAATGGAATTCAAGATGGTTTAAGTGTTTTATATTATTATAATTAAAGTAGAACATAAGTTGTGAGGAAATAAACAAAACAAAATCTCTACTTTAAAGGGAATCCCGAGCAGCTTTGAAGAACAAATAAACCGTAAAAATTGGCTTGTTTATTTGGAAACCCATGACCTCAAACTTGTATTTAAATGTACTAGTATTATTTTTGGACCAAGTTTACATGATTTGGAGCTGTGAATAAAACGTTATGATGAAAATACTTCAAGCTGTCAAAACTCTGACGGAATTGAGAAGCTGAGAAGTTGTAAGCAAAACTGAATGAAATGAAAAGGGAAATCAGTGCTTCATGAATTGGAAATCATCATGGAAGGTCTTGATGATATTTTGGAAAACATTTGACATTAATCGGACTTGTAAATTAAATGTTATGGCAAATCAAACGAGGGGTGACAAGAACGAAGACATGCAGAATTTTTTTTTTTACAAGACCTAAACACAAGTATTGTTCTATTGGTATTAATGCATGAAGAAAAGATCACAAGAACATAGGGAAACCTTGGATAATGGTTGAACAAAGATATGGGAAATGAAGGAATGAGCATTTGATCATTCCAAGAATTTAACTCATTTTGGTATGAAGAAGTGAAAAGGAAGAAAATAGGATATTTTCTATTTTCATATTAGTTTTGTGTTTGTTGGACCTTGAAATAATAAGTGAGATTTGGAATGACTCTCGATATAGGTCATTTATCTTTAAAGCTTTATAAAGGACTAAGAGTGCCATATACACTATCATATTGAGTTAGGACACGAGGTGAGTCCCACTTGTTTTATAAAATTCATTTTATGCTAGTGAAATTATGTTTATTAAAGAAATGTTCTATGAATCCTTTTGGTTTCTCTGAACAATCTTATGGTTTTCTGAGGAAGAACTAGTATTATGCCATGCAAGGCTTGAATGAAAAATATGAACTTTTCATAAAATGAAACTATTCGTGATCAGTGAATAATTTGCCTAAAGTTTTTTTATAATAAGGTTAATGGACCTTGTGCTTTTCTGAGAAAATATGGTTTCTCTTAATGGGAAAATTATTCGAGACTTTAGGAAATGGTATTTTCTATAAGGAATTTGTTTCACTAGAGTTATGAATATTTCTTAGGAATAAATCTATATGTGGAAAGCTTTCTTCTCATTTATTTAGGAGTCAAAATAATGTTTTATTTTGGGAAAGCAAAAATATTCCTTTTTACGGACAAGATTTTGGGAAAATGTAACGTATGGATTTTGTTTATCATAACTGGGATTCGTTGAATTTAATTGTTCTTTTAGAATTAGAATACAAGATTTTCTAGGAAAGACTTCTTCTAAAATCAAGTATTCTTCAAATGATGAAAATACCCTTAGAAACTTATTTTATCATACAAAAAGTACTTTTTAATCTTTTTCGCTATGGTTTTGGAAAATAATCACTTGGTATGAGGTTAATTTTTGAAAAATGGTACTTTAACTCTAGAAATTATTTTAGTGGCATTCCTTTAGGAATAAGAATAATAACTGGCCTTGTGAGCCAATGGGATTAATTAACCGTCCTTATGAGCCAGAGGGTTCAATTTTTGGTAAATAATATTTTGGCCCCAGAAAACATTTTATTGGTATTCTTTCAGGAATGGATATTTATCTAGCCATGTGAGCCAGTGGAATTATACTGGTCTTTTGAACCAGTGAAAACTCTGAGTTCAGTAAAAGTTATGACCTTTGTATTAGCTCTCATTAGAGATAGATGGCCTCAAGTTACCCGACCATGGTTAGGGATCATCTTACTCCAAACGAAGCGATTGGACATTATAATCCACCGAGTTCTCCAACTAACACTATCCCAATGCATAAGCAAACTATTAATTGGTTGGTCCAGGGCAGGACACCCAATGTGTGATCAACCCCTGTCAACCTCTTGGTAAGGGGAGTACAAAGTGGGGACTTGTGCTACCGCAACTAAAAAAGAATTTATATGATGTGAGGTAGACTGTGATGACAGATCTACCTTTCTGGTCATGTATAGTTGAGTGTTGTAAGGAGAAATCCCTGGCACAATATGATCGTGATGCCAAAAGTGAAGCCTTGTGAACTTGGCCCGCAGGCTGACCTTCTATTGAAAGGGGTGCCTATGTTTCTTAAAAAATGGGGCAGTAATATTATGTAAAACTCAATTTTCCAAATATGACTGGATTTTGGATAAATACTTCAGTAGTGAGTTGTGAAACTATTTTCAGTGAACAAATGTAATAATGGTTTTATGCAGCCATAACTAATAATATGTTATCTGTGCATTTTATAAATCACTAGCACACATATAACTAACTGGGTGATTTTCACTCTCACGTGTACTATTCCCTTTGAAATATTTTAGAAATCAGAGGCGCAGCCGAAGCGCGGTAAACTGCCAGAGGCTCATGCTATACCTTTGATCTGTTATACCCTTGAGCGTATGTATTAGATGTCAGACTCTTTGGGTCATTTTGTGTTCAATAATGATATTTTGAAAAAATTTCCGCTGCCTATTGGATAAAGTTCGTTATAAAGACCCATTGCCTGAGCAATCAGAAAGGGAAACATCCCAAAAGTTATAGTTCACTACGCTATGGAAATATAGGGTGTTACAGATACTATATTCAACAGTACAATATACATACTTCAAAATTCTTTTCATAGCTTGTAAGTATGATTCTTTAGGACTTGCTTGATACCCAGCACATACTCCAACACTATAACTTATATCAGGTAGACTTGCTATTAGATATAACAATCCTTCTGTCATGCTTCTGTATAGGTGTCGATCTAGCTCTTGTTCTTTATCATCTTTTGTAGAACACTTTTATGTGTTCTGACTAAGTTTGTTATGATCTTATCAAACTTTTAAAATAGATTGTTGGCATAGTTTATCTGTGACATAAAGATGCTATCCTTTGTCTGTTTAATTTGTAAACTAAGAAAAAATGTTAGTTCACCTACCTACTAATTTCAAACTCAATTTGTATTAGTTCAACAAAGTCTTTTAATATCAGTATTGATGTTGAACCAAACATGATATCATCAACATAGATTTGTGCAATAATAATATCTTTTCCAAGCTTCATAATGACCATTATCTTGTCAGCTTCCCTTGCTGATAACTTCTTATGTGCCAATAATTTGTGAGACTCTCATATCATGCTCTAGTTGCTTGCTTTAAGCTATAAAGAGCTTTCTTCAATCGATACACATAATTTAGGAATTCTGAAATTAAAAAGCCTTTAGGTTATTCAATATAGGTTTCTTCTTGCAAAAACCCATTTAAAAATGCACTCTCCATATCCAACTGTTGAAGGGTGAAGTTCTTCACATAAGAAACTGCTAGCAGTAGTCTAATTGATGCTAGCTTTACTACTGGGGTAAATGTTTCGTCAAAATCCACTCCTTCTACTTATGTTTATCCCTGTGCAACAAGCCTTACTTTATTTCTTGTTATGTTACCAAGCTCATCTATTTTATTTTTGAACCCCTACTTAGTGCCGATAACATTAACATACTTTTCAACCTTTGTAAAGCATGCATCTTTCGACTAGGCTTGAGAAAAATTTGGGGATTGGCGTTTAGGTTTCTTTTGCAAAGCATATAGTTGGTTTATTTTGAAGTCTAGCAGAATATGTATTTTACTAATAGGAGTTCAAAGAGATGTGGAAAATAATAAATATGACAATACAGTTGCATGCATGTATATTTCCATGCTTTCTTTAATCATTTGTTGTTTGTCCTAAGATGAACAAGGAATGGTCTCACATATGTGACAACACAAATTCAAAATATGGTTAAAATAGCTACTCAATGAATTTCCTCTTCCACTTTACCATAGAAAGTTCCTGCTAGCACCGTATAATTTTTGTATTGCATTTTTTTTACTACATTTTTTTGTGCTCTATTTATGTACTACATTTTTGCTCTATGATTCTGGCACTATACAAATATCATTTATTATATATCATTACTAGGCGATTATATTACTCTGCAAAAGTGAGTTTATAGACCAACCCTTTATTTACTTTGATCCCTACAGCTTTGAGAAGTCAAAGAACTTAACACTACTCATTATTCCTTGCTTATATCAATCGCTTGAGTTGTATTCTTAACCTAAGGGATAGGGTGAAACGTGTTGAATAAACATAGACTTGTTTAAGATAATTTCGATTATCTTGGTTTTATCTATTCAAATACACACGTTTACACAAGTTTGACATGGTTGAGTTATCTAAATTTGAATTCTTATCTCAAAAGAAAAAGAATATCTTTATCGTGATAGTTAAGTTTGTTAAAATTTTATTCATGCTACAAATGTTCTTTTGGCTTGAGGTGCTTATTATCTTGAAAATTTGCTTGAGGATAAGTGAAAACATAAGTTTGAGGAGTGCTGAGTTCTTATTATTACTATAATTATTAGCTTTTTCTGTAGAGTTATGCTAGAATTAGGAGTAGATGACCACTAATTTTCCTCACATTACCTTATTTTATGTAGAATTCATAAAAAGGAGATAATTGGAGAAGCATGATGAAAATAGAGCAAAAGAACACCAAACTGGTCCCGGGAAAGGTATTGAACAGGCACTGGTTCAGAACAGGGAGTTTAACCCAAACTCTTTAAAAATAATAGGCACCGATTATGCAGATGGACAAGCACCGATTCAAGGAACAGGCGATAGTTCAAGAGTTGAAGAGGCACTCGTTATGTCTTGAGAGCTCAAAGTTGAAACACTACAACTAACGGGCACTAGTTCAGAGCACAAACTATAGATCATCAAGATAAAGTGTACAATCGGTGTTGATCCAGCTTTATAACGAGAGTCGATTCGTGTCAACGCAAGCATTAGATCCATAAAGGTTGCAGGGGCATTTTTCAATCCAAGTGGTGTGACACCCCACCTAAAACCAACCCTAGAGTAAGGGGGTCGGAAATGCATATCATATTATTTTGCATGAATATATATATTTTTGAATGATTTTATGTGCTTTAGAATCGTGGATTATAGGTTTAAATGCTTTGTTATACTTATTGAGTAGGAGGGGTAAAATGGTAATTTTGCTTGAGGTCGGAATAGGAAGATAACTTGAGGAGCAGATAAGAAAAATATGTGGGTGAGAAAATAAGAACAAGAGTTGTTGTGGTTTAGTGGTTAGAGCTTTGGAATTAATCTCTAAAGTCATGAGTTCAAATCCCATCATTTAAGCTTTTATCATGATTATCTTAATTAAGTTTGAATTTTTGTTTTCTTGCATTCCATGAAAATAGGAATGATTGTCTTAAGGGAGACATGAAGAGAATGTCCTAATCTTATCCTCATGCCCTAAAAGAATTCTAGAAGAATTCTTGTCCAATTTATTACCTCTAGCTTTGTCCTAGCATTTTCATAATTGAAATGAACTAAAATCCATTAAATCTTTTTCTTTGAATTCCAAAAAAATTCTGTGATAATTTCTTCCCCTTGAATTTCGAAAATCAGCTTTGGGGAAGGGAGGATGACCGAAAAATAGGAAGGAAAATAGGAAGGGTTCCAAGAGAAAATCAATCACCATGGAAGGACCTGCAAATCTATCTTCATGATGTTCATGCTTTAGTAGTAAGAAATCTGGAAATTTTCCAGATTTGTTGCAGACCTTTGCTTCAAAAATTCAGGCCATAAACCCATTCAATTGCTGCCAAGAAAATAGTCCTTTCAAGTGGCTTGGAAGCTGGAAAAATTGTGCAATTTTCGGACTGCACAAAACAGCACGAAACCAGAAAAATTTTCTGGGCAATTCGCAGCTCTTCATCAAGGAAATGAAGCTGTTTTTAGTTCATCTTCAAGCCAGAAAACTCCTCTGTGGTTGTCCAGAAATGAGGCTGAAAAACCACCCTTGGAAGACCCTCAAACATCCCTGAAGAACCTCTGAAAAACCGAGCCAAGAGGGTGCGAAAATCCTGCACCAAAATTCTGCAATTTTCGGAAAGCCATGAACACTTGAGACCAGAATTTTCCAGCCTTGTTCCTTTCTAGCCTAAGACTGAAAATCATCTTCAATCTCTGTAGAATTGAGCCTTGCTCAGCTATACACTGATCACCATTAAACCCACACTTACCTTGAAGCATAAGGACTCCATAGCTACACCACAAAACACTCTTAAGATCACTCCATTCAAACTCCATTTGAACTTCAAATAATTTCAGCATTTCACTCCCATAAATCACTCTTGCATTAAGCTGAATTAACCAGAATTTCCTCTGCCTTTAAGGACTGAATTTCGGCCAGCCTTGAGCAACATTAAACCTCAGTCATTTCAGCAAGACAACCTTGCTTCAGCCGACACCATTAAAGTCCATAGACACCTCTCTTGATCAAACACCATAGCTGATCTTTTACCTTAAACATCTCCACCATTTCCTCCATTTAAATTTCAAATAAAATCTGATTTCTCTCTCTCACAAAGCTGAAAACCGAAACCCTCAATCACACCCTACCATTCGGCCAGCCTTCTAGCAGAAATCGTGCAACACTTCTTCTAATTTCTCTCCATTTTCACCTAAAACACCAAGAACACCAAGAACACACACTAAACTTCTTCAAGCCTAAACCTACTCTAAAACACCTCCAATCACTCTCAAATAATCCAGATCATCTCTACTTAATCCCTAGACTTCATTTCTGCCATTTATAACACAAAATCTCGCAAACAAGAATTTTCAACCGGATCAAAAATCAGTTTTTCTTGAAGACCTCAAGAACATCAACAAGGTAAAACAAGAACAACCTTCTTGTTCATCTTCTTCCATTCAATTCTTAATACACCTATCTAATGCTCTCTTTCTCTTTCTCTCTCTCTCTCTCACTCTCTTCTAACCGAAATGGTTGATCAAACCATCAACCATGGATGTTGTTTCGTTGGACCATTCAAGTCATTCCATCGCGCGTGGACCTTCTTTTGTCTTCATCAAAGGACTCGACAATCAAGTATTCATTCTTAAATTTCTCTTATTAAATTCTGAAATCATGTCTCCTAGATGATGATAGAGAAATGGAATATGATTGGGAGATTGAGTATATGCATGTGGATTAGGGGGATGAAGTTATGACATGATGATGGTTGTATTTGACTAGGATGTATGTGTTTTCCTTTCGAATCAATATATGTTCTTCATGCTTGATGAATTTAATGGATGTTGAAGCATGATTAGATATTATGACACCAAAGGTGATTAGGCTTTTATGATCTTATTTTCCATGGAAACCATGATTGATGATTATGCTTAGTAGGATTTTTGGCCATGTGATAGTATGAGATAGTTCAAGTGTTTGTTCATGAATAGATTAATTTCTTATTTGATGATGGAGAATGGGATCATGAATCTTTTCTAGCAATAGGAAGACCATGATGTAAGATTATTTTCTTGTTAATTCTAAGTTATATTCATCAACAAATTTTATTACATGAATTAAAATTACTACTATATTTTTCTTCAAAAAAATTCGAAACACTAGGGGATTTGGATTAGAATATTAAATCAAACTATTAATATTTTTATTAAACGAAAATTTAAAATAATTTATTAATAAATTTTAATTATTATTAATTATTGATTATCTCTTCGAAATTAATTAAAAATTATTATTTATTTATAATAAAGCTATTTTTAAATTACCATTTCTTAATATTAAATAAGACTTAATAATATTTAAAATTCAAGCCTTGGTTTATTTATTAATAATAACACTCAAGAATTATTATTTGAGTCTATAATTTATTAACAATTATTTTAGAACCCCTAGTTATTTCAACCTATCAAACTAAACTTATTTTATAAAATTCTTCAGCATCTAGCCTTAAAGCTTAGGACATTAAGGTCATGGTTAGACATGGTTGTCACTAGATGAGCTAAGAATTATTTATGTAAGGCAGGTATAGCTTGAATGTGACCTTATGTTTTGTGTTTACCCCAGGCAGGGGTTAGGTCAGCCTTGGAAGACTTTTGAGTAGAGCAAGCAAAGAAGCAGGTAAGCTCCTGCACGGAGTTTTGTGAAGACCAAAAGTTATTGTGGCAAGCAAATGCAATGTATATGGACATTATTTGTAAAGGCAATTAAGGACTGTTTTTCCTTTTTATTTCAGTCAAGCAAATCACTTGGAAATTGAACAAGCAGTTTTACAAAAAACTAAATTTTTTCTAAAATCCAACTTGACTAGACTTTTGGAAACCCTTAATTGCTATTTCCAAATAAAGCAAAGTTTGATCAATTTTCTCCCAAGTGGAGCAATCAACGTTGAGTACTCAATAAGGGTAGACCACCAGGACTAGTCTTTGAAGGGTTAGGGTAAGTCTCTCAGTAGGTGGCCACCTCTGAGGGGTGAGTCCTTCTTGGATAGGACGCCAGTCCGGTAGGTCATGCCGGTCCGAGCTAGCAAGTTTCAGTCATGTGGACTGTGCATTTCCAGAGTGGACAACCGGTAAGTTTGGGTGTAGAGATGGAGGAGTATCTCACCCGGTAGGCCGTACACCTACCTTTTGTCAGCATTGCACAAAGTGTGGCATTCTGACTGTTATTGGTCATGGGGCCCAACGTATAGTAACCCATGGCTACCTATTTGAGTGGTTGTATTTATTGTGCACGTGTATGATTTGAAAAGTGAAACACCACTCTTTATTTTCAACACTTACTTATTGCTTGCCAGCACTTTTCCCTATGAAACTTTTACAACTTGCATACATGAATTATTTTACCTGAAACACTTAAAGCACACACGGGCTTACTGAGATTTTTATCTCACCACCTTTTATGCCATATTTTCAGGAAGATCCTGCTGTGGAGATCATTAGCTAGAATGTTGCCTTGCTTGAAGACTCTTGTTATTTACTTTAAGTATTGTTTGAGAGATTGTTCCAAATAGTTTATTTTGGATTTGTGCCAGTATTTATCTTTTGGGTTGTAATAAATTTAATTTTAAAGCCTTTTATTTTATTCTATTTTCATGTAACCTAGTTATAAAGACCCTTTGTCCTTTGGACGGAGCGACATCCCCGGCCCTGATGGGCCTAGGTAGTGGGGTGTTACAAGTGGCATCACCACAAACTCATAATGCTCATACCGGGTATTGAAGGTAGTCTTAGGGTTATCTTTCTCCCGGATCCTCACTTGGTAATATTCTTGCCTTAGGTCGAGCTTTTAATTGTCAAACTATTTAACCCACCATAATCAATGCACAGATGCAAGGTTCCATCCTTCTTCCTCACAAATAATACTGGTGCTCCCCACGACAAAGTATTTGGCTTAATGTACCCTTGACTGAACAATTACTCTAACTAATCCTTCAACTCTTTCAATTCCGTAAGGGCCATACGATATGGGGTTTTGGAAATTAGTTCAGCTACTGGCACTAAATCAATGGTGAACTCCACTTCCCACGAAGGGGGTAAGGTTGTCAATTCTTCAGGAAAAACATCAGCAAATTCACGCACCACACCAGTGCTCTCTAAGGTACTCTCGTCCGATGGTTGATTAATCAAAGAGGTAAGGTAACCTTGACATCCTTTCCTAAGCATTCTTTGGGCCTTAGTTCCAGAGACTAAATACTTCAACTTTTTCACTTAGACTCCCCAAAATTCTAAAACATCCTCTCCCTGCCTAACGAACTGCACAAATTTGTTTTTGCAATCTACCCGAGCACCATGCTTGGCTAACCAATCCATACCTATAATGATGTCATAATCCTCAAAAGGCATCATAATAAGGTCCCCAGGTAATTTTTCTCTCCCAACTTGAATCTCACACCCCTTAATAACATTCTTTGCTATGATTGACTTTCCCAGAGGTGTACTAACCAAAAGAGTATAGGGTAACACTAAGCCAACCAATCCTATCATATTTGCACAAAATTTATTCATATATGAATGGGTGGAACCAGGATCTACCAACACATTTACTTTGAAAATTTGAATAGAAAGCATACCTTCAACCACTGCAGAGTCAGCTCCTATTTCATGGCGGTTTAGTGCAAACACTTTGGCTTTCACTTGCGACTTCTAGTTGTTCCCCCCATGGACTGCACCATTACCATGATTTGCTCGGTGCATTAACACTTTAGCTTTCACGATTTGCTTGTAGGATTACCACGGGTGTTGAACTACAGTTTTGGACATTTATAATGAAAATTGTTGGGATCCCCACAATTGAAGCATCTTTTAGTTGCATCCATATGCCAACAATCCTTCTTTTTGTGTCCCTTCCTTCTCAACGGTGGCAAATCACTTCATTCTATCTAGTCCTGATAGGATTTGTCCTTACTTATTTTCCTTTGTTTCTCCCTTACGGTCCAGCTAGCCTTTTCATGGGAAACTGTTTGTTGTGTGGGAAGGTCCTCACAGTAAGTCGATTCTTATCTTCATTTTTCTGTTTTGGTGGAAGCATCCACATCAGCAGCAGCAGTATAGGTGGTCGGCGGATACGGGGCAAGGGCTCTCCTTAGCTCTTGCCTCAAGCAATTGATGAATTTGTGAGTTCGGTTTTGTTCTGTGTCCACCAAGGGACGACAGTACTTCGATAATTTACTAAACTGCAATGTGTATTGTGCCATTGATATGTTGCCCTCTTTCAGGCTCTAAAATTCGTCTTCTCTTTTCTTGAAGACCCATTGTGGGATGAACTCTGCTCGAAAAACTTCCAAGAAGTGGCCCTACCTCCATTCCTGATCGGATTGCTCCCAAACTTCTTGGATCCTTATCTACCAATCTCGGGCCGGTCCTCTTAAGTGAAAGGCTACAAATCTCACCATTCTTTCCTCTGTGTATTGCAGAGTACGGAAGATGTATTCCATCTGTTCAATTCACATTTCAACCTTCTGTTCTTGTTTGGCCTCACCAAAATATAGCGGTGGTTGAAACTTCATGAACCACTCAAGTGCCTCATCGTCGCCTCGTGGGGCCCTTCACTCAGTCAAATTTCGTAGTATTTCAGTCATTCTACCAAAGGCTTGAGCAACAGTGACCTCTTTGGGTACCTCGTTCTCAGGAGCGTCATTTTTAGATTGCAAGTTTTTAGCTCTTGGTCCCTCATTTTGTTCGCCTAATAGGGGATTTGGAGTAGGGTAGTTATCATGGGGTGGTGGTCCTCCGGCCGTGTCATCCATGAGGTGAACCATAAGTCTTCGTTATGGTGGAATAATAGCCCTTTATTATGCAAATGGTATTATTAGCGGGTTGTGCAAGGATTTTATATTGCTGAAGGCAGTGCGTGCATCATGTGATGTGTGCAGAAATCATTAAAGTGCAATAAGTAAATAAGAACAGAAGCCATTTCCATTTCATAATTGACCATCATCAAGTATGTGGTCATGCATCCAGAATATGAAATAAAAAAAAGTGATGGCAATTAAATCATCCATACAAACATAAGCCCATAACAGGCAATTTTCCTAACTACCTAATTTAGCAATTAAGTACATAGATTAGGAATCAAAAATAAGTATGTTATACAAAAGCAAAATGTGTTAGTTTCCTATTTCTTTCTTCCTCTTAGTCCTCTCAGTCAGTACTCTAGTATTCATCTGAATCACTAGCAGTGTCCTCCTCAGCCTCGGAGCCCTCATCAACCCTAGCTCTCTTTACAGGCCTACTCTTCTCAGAGCCTTCTTTAGTCTCTTCTTTGGGCTCTTCATACCCCATCTCCCTGGTGTTAGTATTGTGCCCTAGAGACAATCACTTATACCATGTATATTGCATATTAAATTAATAAGAGTCATTCTTTATCTTTCAGTTTGATTGTTATGTCTAAATATGTATACAAACTGTTAGATAAAGTCCCTAGTACAACACAGCGTTAAGGAAATCATGATAGAGATCATGATATGAGATTCCTACTACACTATATAGTATTTTTACTTAAATAATCCCCAGTCACAGTATTAATAAGATGGGATATTATCAATACGCCAAGACTGCACATGTTATATCTCTTTATTGGATCAAGCGGTGGTTCTCATATCCGTGAGTATTGGAATACTCAGGATTAACGTGTGGATGCTTGTTTTGGAACAAGTTCATTGGATGACCTAGCTACGAGATAATCACTTGGATAACTATTTAGTGCCAGTGATAGAATCTCATTATAGCAAGTGTGCAAGTATCCTTAGACTTGAGATCTCCAAGGTACTTTGTTTAATGAGCGTTGTACTTTGATTCTAATCTTCGGAGTCTTATCTAGGACCACCTATGGGATAGATATTGGGTACAACATAAAGTAAACGAAAGTAGTTGAGAGGGTCAATAAAGGATTCACCACTCCTAATAGTAGGAGAGTATATCTCAAGGCCACTTGTAGAAATCACTACTTATGTAGTCCTTGGCCAAGGTGACTATGTGATGGAAATGGTTCCAATTGATGCACATATCGAGTAATGGATTTCTTGAACAAGTACTAAAATATTCGGGCCAGAATTAATAATATTCTGGAGGGAGTTGGCACTAATTCCATACTCTAGACCGAATGAGATATTATCTGGTTAAAGGAGTTTATTGCACTGATAATTTGCTATTGAAAGGTTCGTGTCAAGCCACTTGACTTTCCGGACTTTTGGGTGGTCAAGAGTCATTGCTAGATGTCGCTCTTGATTTGCTATATATTGATTTATTAATTAGAGAATTAATAAATTTAATCCTTTATTTTATTAAGGATTATTAATTCTAATATTGTTATAATTAATTCATATTATGCTACAAATAAGACCAAGAAACCTAATAGGTCACACACAATAGAGGATTAGATACTCAAGATGTTATTTGATAACATAGTGGGGTTATTTGAGAGAAAGAGAAGTTGTTGTGGACAAATTATAATTGGTTATAATTTATGGTCCAAATTGTAATTGTGGAAACTTGATGTTTCCAATTACAATTAGAGAATTCTAACTGTATTAGAATTCTCAATTTGGAGAATTTTTCAACAGATTTTCATGTGATATATGGCAGATATATACACGAAAATCCCTGGCTGGAAAACACATGAAATTGACTCCAAAACCTAGGGCAAAAACCTACTTCTTCATCTTCTCTCCCTTTTCGTTTTGCTGAAAACAAAATAACCCTAGCCGCCATTAATTTTTTGCTAGCACAAAAATTTTGGTGCTTGAGTATTCCTCTGTGTGGATTACTATTAGAGATAATCACACTCTGTGATTGTAGTGGGTAGACGTTCAACTTACGTGAAGGTTGATCACGTGGATTGCTAGATCGCGCCTCAACTTGAAGAAGAAAATTTTGTTCTTCGCACGATCACCCAAAGGTAGAAAACGGTTACCTTTACTCTCTTTATGTCTTGTTTTCCACACATAGACGGGTCTTGGGAGGGTATCTCGTTCTAATTTTCACTGCGACGTATATGATACGAGCCTAAGAAAACCAACTGTGGTATCAGAGACATGCTAGGTGTGGTCTACGGACATTGTTTTGGCATGAAAAACTATTTTCATGTTTGTCTTTGTTTGCTGTGAAAATCTTTTTCACTCAAGCCAAAATCGTTTCGATCTTTATAGGTTGGGTCCGTAGCGCAATATGATTGTGTAAAAATCACAGTGTATTTCGAAAAGATGTTTTCTTTTGTGCTGAAAATTTTTGCAGTAAAACGTTTTCTGCAACATGGATGTTGTCCTCCGTTTCATCTTAACTTTTCGTTTTGATTTTGTTCAAACTAAAAAATTGGTTGTTGTTTTGAGCTTCAAAATAGAAAATCATGGTGAGAATTGTTCTCATAGAAGTTCTGCAGAAAATTAGGGCACCAAAAATTGTTTCTGGAATTTTTTGAAAATCGCCGCCATTGTTGCAGAACATAGGCGGCGCCGGCTCTGGCCTCCAAGCCGGCGCCAGTTCCATTCTGTTCGCGATGTCTAAAAATCATTTTCTGAAGAGAAAATTTTTGGAAACCAGAACAGAGCCGGCGCCGGTTCTTCTCTGTTTGCGACTTCCAGCAAATTTTTAAAAAATTAAAATAAAAAATTCCTTGGAACAAAATTTTAAAAGGGAAAAATCTCATTTGATGAGAGGCGGCAAAATAAAAATTTTTCCATGGGGGCACTGCCCCCTACCCCGCAAGGGGCGCTGCCCATTGACCCCCGCCCGCTGACCGGCCAGTAGGACCATCGTTATCGTTGCGAGATGGGACCCAAAAGCAATTTTTCAAAATTAGTTTTGAGATAATCAATTTTGTTCTTCAAAATAATGATTTTGAAAATCTAAAATTGATGTATTTTTCTAAAATATTGATTTTAGAATTTGTTTTATTTTTCCAAAATAATAATTTTGGAATAATAAAAGTATATGTTTATTTTGTTTAAGCATAGTCAATGGCATGGTGGATGGTTATGGACTAAAACCAGTAATATCTGCTCATGCATTTTTTACATTTTTGGTTTTTATGAAATAGAGGGCCTGCGTGTCCTGCCTTCTCTAGAATTCTTGTGTAATTCTCTTCTCATCTAACTCCCCTCAAATGTAACTCGAGGTTTTCTCTCTTTAGGAAATTATGTAATTAGTTTACATAGGTTAGATAGGAGTAGAATTATTTTATTCTGGAGATGGCAACCAAAACAAGGCGAGGAGGTAAGACCTTCTACTTAAATCATGCATGAACACATAGGGTTAACTATATTAACTTCTTTTATGGCTCAAAGAAATTAATTTAGGGTAAAGTCCATAACCATACCACATAATCGCTTTATTACTATGATTATCAATTATGTGATTTATTGATTTTTAAGCATGTCATTCAACGAAATCACTAAAAGGAACAAATCCCTCAATTCATATTAAACCTAATTCCTTCCATTAATATAGTAAGAACGAGAGTCCTTTTTCGAGACCAGGTTGTTGGGCAAACCCAAGCCTACTTGACATTAGGCATGTTCAAGCTATGGAATTAAATTCCTGATTAATGGGTCGGGTTTAACTAAATTCTTTATCCCGGTTGGGCAAACTCAAGCATAAAGTAATTTAGAGGAAAAGTTGGGGTAGCCCAAAAGGCTTTAAGATTAAAAGCTGTTAATCACCCAATGATCCGGTAGTTACATACGATGTAATTGGTATTGGATACCTACTAATAAACTTAAGGATGGCTTGTTGGGCCAACCCAAGGTTATTCTTAAGGAATTTGGATACCGGGTTTTCCCGAATCAATAGTTGGGCCTATTGGTTTGAGTAAAATAGTGGAATAATTATGCGCTTAATTAAAGACCTAATTAATTGCATTGCATTTGCAAATACATGTTCTAATAATTCTACCTTTACATCTAGGTCATTTGCATCATGTTGACAAACCTAAACTTGCGTAGCATCTTGGAAACAAACAAGCTCACTGAATCAAACTATTTGGACTGGTATAGAAACTTGAGAATCGTTCTCAAGTCGGAAAAGTTGCTCTACGTGCTAGAAGCTCCTATTCCGCCACCTCCAGCTCAAGATGCTCCTGCTGAAGAGCATGCTATCCATAAGAAGCACAAAGAAGATAGCGACACGGCATCTTGTATCATGCTGGCGTTAATGTCTCCTGAGCTGCAAAAATAGCATGAGCATATGGATGCTCAATCGATAATCCTCCATCTTAAAGAGTTGTTTGATAAATAAGCTAGAACAGAGAGATATGAGATCTCTAAACAACTATTCCGTGCTAAGATGGTTGAGGGTACTTCAGTGGCCACTCATGGGCTGTAGATGTTGGGCAACATGGAAAAGCTTGGGTCTCTTGGTTTCGTAATGGATTATGAGTTAAGTATTGACTGAATTCTACAATCATTACCAAGTAGTTTTTTGCAGTTTGTGATCAACTACCACATGAATAATGTTGAGAGCACCATACCTGAGCTAATCAATCTGCTTAAGACTGTTGAGTCCTCTATGAAAAAGGATGATAAGGCAATCTTGTTAGTAGGTTCTTCATCTTCTAAGAAAAGGGTTTCTAAGAAGAAGAAGAAGAACACTCCTACTAAGCCCAAAGGAGGTGTCAAGAAGAAGGAGGCTGCCCCTAAAGGCCCATGTCATCATTGTGGCAAATTGGGCCATTGGAGGTGTAACTGCAAAGCTTATTTAGAGACTGTGAAGGAAAAGAAGGAGAAGGAAAACCTTGCAAACACTTCTACTTCTAATCCTGGTATGTTATGATTGAGATTAATACTGCCTTTAATAATGAGATATGGGTATTGGATACCAGTTGTGGATCTCATTTTTGCAATAATTTGCAGAGACCAAAGGACAGTAGAAGGTTGGAGAAAGGTGACATGGACCTACAAGCTGCAAATAGAGCAAAGGTTGTTGCACTAGCTGTGGGGACTTATCATCTCAATCTACCTTCTGGATTAGTTTTAGAACTGTAAAACTGTTATTTTGTACCAGTTTTATTGAAAAACATTATCTCGGTTGCTTGTTTAGACTTATTTGGATTTCTTTTAAGTTTTAAGAATAAATGTTGTTCTTTCTTATTAAATGATATTCATTATGGTTCTGCAACTTTGATCAATGGTTTATATGTTCTAGACATGTATAATCCAATTCTCAATGTAAGTAAAAAGAAACATAAAAATGATAACTTAATCTCATCTTACTTATGGCATTGTCGTTTAGGCCATGCAAATGAAAAACGTGTGTCTAAGTTATACAAATTGGGTGACTTGGGTTCATTTGATTACGAATCATATGACACATGCGAATCTTGTTTACTTGGAAAAATGGCTAAAACTTCTTTTTCAAGAAAATGAGAAAGAGCAAAAGAGTTATTAGAACTCGTACATTCAGATGTATGTGGCCCAATGTCAATACAAGCAAGAGGAGGTTATCAATACTTCATTACCTTTATTGATGATTATTCTCGATATAGGTATTTGTATTTGAAGAAATACAAATCTGAAGCCTTTGACCGTTTCAAAGACTTCAAGAATGAAGTAGAAAAATAACTTGGCAAAAGTATAAAAGCTCTTAGATCCGATCGAGGAGGTGAATACTTAAATCAAGAGTTTCTAAGTTATCTAAGAGATAATGGAATATTATCTCAATGGACTCCACTATATACACCTCAACATAACGGTATATCTGAGAGAAGGAATTGAACCCTTCTAGGCATGGTAAGGACCATGATGGCTTTTGCAGACTTACCAAAATCGTTTTGGGGGTACGCACTGGAGACTGCTGTTTACATTTTAGATAGAGTTCCATCAAAAACGGTTGATACCACTCCTTATGAGTTATTCTTTGGTAAGAGACCAAAGTTATCTCATTTAAGGATTTGGGGTTGCCCTACTTTTGTTAAAAAGGTAATGTCATACAAACTTAAAAGTAAGTCTGACAAATGTTTGTTTGTTGGATGTCCAAAAGAATCGTTTGAATATTACTTCTATCTTCCTTCTGAAAGTAAAGTTTTTGTTTCAAAACATGTTGTCTTCTTAGAAAAGGAGCATATGTTCAAAGAAGATAGTGGGAGTAAGCATGAACTTAGTGAAGTTCAAGAAGAGCAAACAAATATTGATCAACTGTCTGAACCTGTATCTATCCAAATAGATGAACCTTCTAACACACAAGAGCTTCGTAGGTCAAGTAGGATATGAGTAGCACCTGAGAGATATGGATTTCTTATAAGTGACCATAATGACGTATTGCTCATAGATGAGGATGAGCCTACTACTTACGAGGATGTTCTGAATAGTTCAGAATCTGGCAAATGGCTCGAAGCTATGAAGTCAGAGATGGATTCCATGTATGACAACCAAGTATGGACTTTGGTTGATCCACCTGAAGGAATCAAGCTTATAGGGTGTAAATGGGTTTTCAAAAAGAAAACTGTCATAGATGGTAATGTGGTTACCTATAAGGCTCGCTTGGTAGTAAAAGGTTATCGTCAATGACAAGGTATTGACTATGACGAAACTTTTTCACCAGTCGCGATGTTGAAATCCATAAGAATACTCCTAGCCATTGCCGCTCATTACGATTATGAGGTCTGGCAAATGGATGTGAAAATAGCTTTCCTTAATGGAAACCTGATTGAGGAAGTGTATATGACATAGCCTGAAGGTTTCATATCCAAAGATGGCACAAAGGTGTGCAAGTTGTAAAGGTCCATTTATGGACCTATGCAAGCATCTAGGAGTTGGAATATCCGTTTTGATGAGATAATTAAAGAATTTGGTTTCATTCAAAACATGGATGAACCTTGTGTGTACAAGAAGATTAGTGGGAGTAAAGTTGTTTTCCTATTGCTTTATGTAGATGACATATTGCTTATAGGAAATAATGTTTCCACTCTTCAATCAGTGAAGATTTGATTGTCCAAAATGTTCTCCATGAAAGACCTTGGAGAAGCAACCTACATTCTTGGAATAAAGATCTATAGAGATAGATCTAGAAGGTTGCTAGGTCTTTCACAGTCTACATACATAGACAAAGTGTTGAAAAGCTTCAGCATGGATCAATCCAAAAGAGGATTCTTACCTATGTCACATGGTGTAAGCCTTTCAAAGTCGATGTCTCCAAAGACATAAGTTGAAAGGGATCACATGAGTAGAATTCCATATGCTTCGGCAATTGGGTCTATCATGTATGCTATGATATGTACTAGACCCGATGTATTGTGTGCTCTTAGTTTGACGAGCAGATACCAATCTGATCCTGGAAAGGGTCACTGGGCAGCTGTAAAGAATATCCTTAAGTACTTATGAAGGACTAAGGATGCATTCTTGATATATGGAGATGGTGATTTACAAGTAAGAGGGTATACTGATGCCAGCTTTCAGTCTGATAAGGACGACTTCAAATCAAAATCTGGCTACGTATTTACATTAGGTGGTGGGGCAGTTAGTTGGAAGAGCTCCAAACAAGAGACTACTGTCGATTCGACTACTGAAGCAAAGTACATAGCAGCTTCTGAAGCAGCTAAAGAAGCAGTATGGATCAAGAAGTTCATCACTAAACTTGGAGTGGTGCCGAGCATTGTTGATTCGATACCTTTGTATTGTGATAACAATGGAGCCATTGCACAGGCAAAGGAACCACGGTCTCATCAACGATCCAAGTATGTGCTTAGACGCTATTATCTGATTAGAAAAATCATAGATAGAGGAGATGTAAAGATAGAGAGAATTCCCACGGATCAGAACATAACTGATCCACTCACTAAAGCGCTTTCCCAGAAGAAACATGATAAACATGTTGAATCATTTGGTATTCGATACATAAATGATTTGCTCTAGTACAAGTGGGAGTTTGTTAGTGTTATGGCCTAGAGGCAATCACTTGTACCATTTATATTGCATATTAAATTAATAAGAGTCATTCTTTATCTTTCAGTTTGATTGTTATGTCTAAATATGTATACAAACTGTTAGATAAAGTCCCTAGTACAACACAGTGTTAAGGAAATCATAATAGAGATCATGATATGAGATTCCTACTACACTATATAGTGTTTGTACTTATATAATCCCCAGTCACAGTATTAATAAGATGGGATATTATTAATACACCAAGACTGCACATGTTATATCTCTTGATTGGATCAAGCGGTGGTTCTCATATCCGTGAGTATTGGAATACTCAGGATTAACGTATGGATGCTTATTTTGGAACAAGTTCATTGGATGACCTAGCTACGAGATAATCACTTGGATAACTATTTAGTGCCAGTGATAGAATCTCATTATAGCAAGTGTGCAAGTATCCTTAGACTTGAGATCTCCAAGGTACTTTGTTTAATGAGCGTTGTACTTTGATTCTAATCTTTGGAGTCTTATCTAGGACCACTTATGGGATGGATATTGGGTACAACGTAAAGTAAACGAAAGTAGTTGAGAGGGTCAATAAAGGATTCACCACTCCTAATAGTAGGAGAGTATATCTCAAGGCCACTTGTAGAAATCACTACTTATGAAGTCCTTGGCCAATGTGACTATGTGATGGAAATGGTTCCAATTGATGCACATATCGAGTAATGGATTTCTTGAACAAGTACTAAAATATTCGGGCCAGAATTAATAATATTCTGGAGGGAGTTGGCACTAATTCCATACTCTAGACCGAATGAGATATTGTCTGGTGAAAGGAGTTTATTGCACTGATAATTTGCTATTGAAAGGTTCGTGTCAAGCCACTTGACTTTCCGGACTTTTGGGTGGTCAAGAGTCATTGCTAGATGTCGCTCTTGATTTGCTATATATTGATTTATTAATTAGAGAATTAATAAATTTAATCCTTTATTTTATTAAGGATTATTAATTCTAATATTGTTAGAATTAATTCATATTATGCTACAAATAAGACCAAGAAACCTAATAGGTCACACAAAATAGAGGATTAGATACTCAAGATGTTATTTGATAACATAGTGGGGTTAATTGAGAGAAAGAGAAGTTGTTGTGGACAAATTATAATTAGTTATAATTTATGGTCCAAATTGTAATTGTGGAAACTTGATGTTTCCAATTACAATTAGAGAATTCTAACTGTATTAGAATTCTCAATTTGGAGAATTTTTCAGTAGATTTTCATATGATATATGGCAGATATATACACGAAAATCCCTGGCTGGAAAACATACGAAATTGACTCCAAAACCTAGGGCAAAAATTGACTTCTTCATCTTCTCTCCCTTTTCGTTTTGCTAAAAACAAAAGAACCCTAGCCGCCATTAATTTTTGCTAGCATAGAAATTTTGGTGCTCGAGTATTCCTCTGTGTGGATTACTATTAGAGATAATCACACTCTGTGATTATAATGGGTAGACGTTCAACTTACGTGGAGGTTGATCATGAGGATTGTTGGATCACGCCTCAACTTGAAGAAGAAAATTTTGTTCTTCATACGATCACCCAAAGGTAGAAAATTGTTACCTTTACTCTCTTTATGTCTTGTTTTCCACACATAGACGGGTCTTGGGAAGGTATCTCGTTCTAATTTCCACAGCACCGTATAGGATACGAGCCCGAGATAACCAACACCCAGGTCCCTTACTCCTAGATGCTAGGAGTTCCTCAGCTACTTATATCTTAAGAGGAACAGCTATCTCCTCCTCGCTCTCGAAAGATACTTTTATAATCTCAATCATATCATCCTCTTCAGCTTCTGAAGTTGACGAATCTGAAGAATCTGGGTCTACAACCTCTGGTGGTGGTGGTCACCAACGGTATGGGTTCATCGTCTTACGGGCAATACGCAGTATCCTTACCATCCTACAATAATGATCATTGCCTTAGTCCCAAAAATTTTTCAAAATAAATCACTGAATAAGTCTTGTCTAGTCTAAAATTTAAAAATATCCGTTTAGGATCCTTAATAAAAATGTTCTAAACTTATACCAATCTGGACTAATCCTAACTCTTTTAAGGTCTTAATCCAATCCTAGGCATAACCTAATCCTAGGCACTGATACCAATTGTAACAACCATTACTAAGTTGCCTAAATGACCAGGGAATATCGCCCCATCTTCTCAGACAAGGGGTCTTTATAAAAAAGGAAGAAAAGAAAGCAATAAGGTATAACTAACATTAACTTCAAAGCATAAATTAAATTACTGACTAAATAAATCCCAATACAGACTCACAAGGATAAAACTCTAAGCTAAAAGAAATCTTTGTACATTGTCACAAAAGTAATGGTAGAAGAGTATCAAAACCTAATCTATTACAAAATGATATTTAGCACTTGGTCTTGATAAACATACACTACCCTAAAAATTATGGTTAGAAAAGTCGTGCGAGAATATAAATAATCTCAATAAATCCACGGTGTGTGAAAGTGACAGTTACGAAATCAATGACATGGTGTATGCATATGAAATAAATCGAATGGATGTAATCATCAGAAAATTTGCATTTTTCCATCTCAAATCCTTTTTCAAATTTTTGGAGAGAAAACCACAAGTATGATTAATTATGAAATGTATATAAGAATTTTGTTGGGCAACCAATTCAAGTCAAAATTTTTGGAACAAAAATTAATATGATACCCCAATCCCTCATGTGATTGGGATGAGAAGTGTGAATGGTTATAAGAATGGATCTAAATACCCATTGTCAACTTGGGATATCCATTTTGGCCCAGTAAAGACGGCGGCCAAGTAGTTGATAGTGGGTGCAGCTAGGCCCATAGTTGTGCTCCCTGGTCCGCCAGCACGTGGCGTGACATTTAATATCAGAGCAGGTAACCAGCCCTCGGCATGGGAGCTTGTTAGCCCTATGATATTCTCCTATATTTTGACTTATGACAAATATTGATGAGGACTAACTTGTGTTATCTATATATGATAGGACATGTTTTACTTCAGTTTTTCTAAGGCATTCAAATAAGATTGCTAAGCAACTCTTGAAGCAATGGAATTCAAGAATGGTTGATCAAGATGAGAGCTTAAGATATTGCATACCAAGAAGTCCTTGTGGAAGAACCTTAGAATAGGAATCGTTTGTTATGGTATTCTCTGTGTAAATCCCTATGTCTACTTTGCCTCATGATTCAGTTTTATTTCTACCCCTCAGCACATAAACAAAAAGATTTCAATATTTTGTACCTCAGAATTTTGGATTGAGTAGTTTGGATGACCTGCATCCAAAAGATTGGATCAAAATCCTGTGAACAGTGTTAAAACATTTTTGTCTAAAAAAGTGCCATTTTGGACTTACTTTTTGGATGCACCATCGTCCAAGACTTGAGTCCAAAACCCTAGCAAATCTGACAATGAAAACTGGTCGTTAACTAGCCATTGATGTGCTACTTTTCACTTCTATAAAAGGCATTTAAATCTGACTTTCTGTAAGATTTTTGTGCTATCTCTCTCAGAAACATTCTTACACTTTAGAAAACAAAAATCTTCCTTTTCATTATGCTTCAAAGGTGAAATTGAATTGTTCAAAAGGTGAAAGGTTGTTGGAGCTTATTTGTTCATATCTGCTCAAACTTGTGAGCTATTTCTGTAAGTTCTCTTTCATTCTAACTTGTATAAAGGTTGAGAAGGTAAAACCCAGTTGGGATGAACCTTGATTTATTGTGTATCAAGGTTGTGGTGTAAAACCCATTGGGGTGAGCCTTGTTTTGGTTAATGTTTAAGGTTGTGGAGTAAAACCCATTGGGGTGAACCTTATTTTGTGAATGTATCAAGGTTGTGGTGTAAAATACTGTTGGGGTGAGCCTTGATTATTGTGTTTTAAGAGGTTAGATATAAAACCAAGTGTGGTGATCCTCTTGTGGAAGATTGGTATAGCCTACCACCATTGATTTGGGAAAAAGGTTTTAGTTATGGTGTTGAAATCCTTAAGTGAGAACTTAAGGTAGTGGATGTAGATCATTTGAGGATCGAACCACTATAAATCATTGAGTCTATTCTCTTTCATTTATTCTGATATTCATGGCTGCGTTTTTACTGAAAGCATTATACTCCTTATTGGATTTATTTATTTGGTCAAAGACTTTTATATTGATTGAGTGAGACTATTTTTGATGCCTTATCTGCCTATCTTAATTATAGATTTTCATTTCATCATTTAACGGAGTTTTTGAAAGTTTTTTGGTAGTTCATTTAAAGCTGCATGGACAATCTGACTTTTGTTACACATGCACTTGTTTGTTCTTGTTTTAAAAGTTTCAGAAGATATTTAAGATTTAAAATTATTTTGCCATATACCTTATTCACCCTCCCTCTAAGGTATGTTAATTTGTATCAGAGTGTTGGTCTACATTATCCTTAGCTTAACAGCTTTGTAGCAAAGATCCATATGGCAAACACTACTAGCTCTACCTTACATTGAAGGATCCTTCACAAATAGACCTCCTTTGTTCTATGGAAGCAATTATACATTCTAGAAAAATATAATGAAAATTTATGTGTGCTCAATCAACTTTGAGCAGTGGAATTTGATTGAGAATGGACCATTTGTCCCGTTGAAATTTGTTGAAGGTAGAAAAGTGCCTAAACAAAGTGATGAATATGACAATGAGGATACTTCAAAAATGACTCTGAATTTTCAGGCAATGAATATATTGTGTTGTACTCTTGATACAAATGAATACAACCGTGTTAGTGGTTGTGATTCAACCTTTGAAATGTGGAGACTACTTGAGGTCACCCATGAAGGGACTAATCATGTGAAAGAATCAAAGTTGGGAATGTTAGTCCACGATGATGAGCTATTCACTATGAAGCCATGTGAAAACATCACTGATATATTTATTCGTTTCACTAACATCATGAATGGTCTAAAGGCCTATGGAAAGATCTACCCTCTCGGGGAACAAAACAGAAAATTGCTTGATGCTCTACCAAAGAGTTAGCAGCCAAAAACTTTGGCTTTAGAAGAATCAAAAAATCTGAATAGTTTAGCCATTGAAAAGCTAATTGGCTCTCTATTAACAAATGAAATGAAACTGAAAAAGTTTCAAGAGCATGATGAAGATGATAGAGGCCAAAGAGGAAGAGCCTTAAAAGTTATTGATGATGATGTTACTAGTGAACAAATCGAGAGTGAAAAAGGGACTGATCTAGACGCCGAAGAACTGGCCATGGTAGCTAGAAAATTCAGAAAAATGTTCAGGAAGGGCAACTTCAAAAAGGGTAGAAAATTTGTCAAAGAGAAGGGACAACCTTCGCCCTTCAAACTTCAATGCTATGAATGCAAGAGTACGGGGAATTTTATTACTGATTGCCCAATGTCTAAAGAAAGAGAAGCCAAGCACAACAAGAAGAAAAGAAAATGACTAATTAGGACTTGGGACCAAGAAGAGTCCGAGACTGAATAGAGTGATGGATCCGACAAGGAGAAAGCAAACATGTGCTTCATGGCAATGGAAAATGAGGTAAACTCCACTTCCACTAATTCCATATTTGATTTACATAATTCTGATTATAAAAAGGTTGATGATCCTAGTGAACTACTTTTTGAAATGTTCCATGAACTCAAAAAGGTGTCTAGAAGAAACAAAGTAATGAAAGCAAAAACTGATTCCTTGCTAGACGAAAATGATAAGCTGATGAGGGTGAACAAAGCCTTACTCGATTCTATACGTTGTCTAAATGTTGAAAAAGAAGTCATTTCTACTTCTTTAAATTGTTTAACACTTGAAAAAAATGCTTATGTGATAAAGTCTTTTCGCTTGAAATTATGGTTAGCAACTTTGATGATACGAAAATAGAGTTGACGATCTCACTACATGCATTGAAAAATTTACAAATGGGAAAAACAACCTGAAAAAATTACTTGGGACTCAACACCATGCTGGAAATCGAAATGGCTTAGGATATAGACATGAGAATAAGGACAAAATTCACAAGCCTCAATTTGATAAAGCTGCCTCATGTTACACGACACACAAAGCATGCACATATTGTGGAAAATCAGGACACTTAGCATCGAGATTTCTCATTAAAAAAAAACTGGAATTCGGTGGAATAACTTTTTGGAAATCAAAGGAAACACTGCTAATCTCCAAGGACCGAAGAAAATTTGGGTACCAAAAGCTATTCTTCCACCTTATGAATAGGTACACCAGTTGCAAAAATTGAGTTCCACGAAATGGTATTGGATAGTGGATGCTCAGAAAACATAATGGAAAATGCAGCACTAATGGATATCATTTAAGCTGAAAATGACGGATTTGTCTTGGAGATAAGAAAAAAGGATAAAAACACTCGGTAAAGGTAATGTTGGTGAGAGATTCTCCATCATTATCATGCAAGTATTATTGATTGATGAATTGAAGCTCAACTTGCTTAATATTAGTTTTTTGTGTGAAAATTGTTGCAAAGTTTTTTTTTTTGAAAAAGATTCATGCACTATCATTGACAATTCTTGCGATGAAATCATTTTTTGACAACCGCATTGGCAATGCTTAAGTATTATATCTTAATGATCCTTTGCTTATGATATAAAGTGCCTTTCCATATATGGTATTGATAGCTACCTTTAGCATAGAAGGTTAGGGCATGTCTCTATTGATTTGTTGAATAGATTGTCATTAAAAGAACTTGAGAAAGGACTGCCCAAAATGATTTTTGACAAAAAAACCAATTGTGTGATGCTTGCCATTTTGAAAAACAAACCAAGATATATTTCAAATCCAAGAAAATGATTTTAACCTTAAGTCTTCTTGAGCCAATACTATAGATTTGTTTGAACCAATAAGGACCGCTAGCGTAAAATGGTAAGAGATATGCTCATGTTTTAGTAGATTATTTTTCATGATATACTTGGACCTTATCTCTTTCGTCGAACGGGTATTTAGAGTGTTCTATAAAAGAACTCTATGTGCGGAAGAATCCATGCTTGTAAATTTTGATGTATCTAACATATATTCCTCTAGAAAAGATGATGAGTATGTAGGTAGCTCAAAGAAAAATGGCATTGAACATCATGAAGCTCCATCATTTGACAACCATGCCAAAGAAGAGGAATTAGAAGAGCAACAAGTTGAAGAAAGTAATCAAAGAAGTGTCGAACACACTGATCAAAATCTGCCAAAAGATTGGAAGTCCAAATTATCCATCTAAAAGAACATATCATTGGTGATCCTAGCAGTGAAGAGATTGGAAGTCCAAACTATCCATCCAAAAGAACATATCATTGGTGATCCTTCCTACGAGGTTAAAATCAAACGGTATTTTATTGATAATTTTATTTTACTTTCTAGCACTGAAACTAATTAAATTGATACAGGTTTATATGATGATTTTTTTTTATTATGACCACGCAAGAAAAACTAAACCAATTTGAAAAGAATCGAGTTTGGAAGCTTGTTCTTGGACCACTTGACCAGCCCTTAATTAATACCGAGTGGGTTTTCAAAAACAAACTTGATAAGCATTTCATTGTTATTAGAAGTAAAGTCAGATTAGTTGCCCAAGAATTCAATCAAGAAGATGGCATTGATTATGATGAAACTTTTGCTCCCGTTGCTCAATTGAAATCCATCTTAAATGGTTTTATTGAAAAAGAAATTTATGTGAAGCAAACTCCAGGTTTTATTCATGAACGTTTTCCAAACCATGTCTTAGTGGTTTTCTTCTTTCAAAAGGTTCTTCAATAGGATTAATGGATACCACATGATTTATCAAATCTAAAAATTCCGATGACATCTTAATTATGCAAATACGTGTTGCTGATATTATTTTTGGAGCTACTAATGATTGCTCATGCAAGAAATTTTCCAAGATAATACAGCAAAAGTTTGAAATGAGCTTGATGAGAGAATTTAACTTCTTCCTCGGTCTTCAAAGAAGCTAACCATAGATGATATGTTCCTAAATGAAGACAAGTATGCTAAGGAACTACTTAAAAGATAAATTCACAAACTACTGGCTGAAGAATGATTTGATCATCTGAGGAGAGGTTTGGAAATGATCAGATTATGTATCTAATGATTTTGCTAGAGATTGGTTATTTATTATTGCAGAATTCCTAAAGATCTTCTGATTTTGGATGGAGATATTGGATGCAGTACTTGAAATGTATTTTGGACCGAAATATTGGACGGACAATTTGCATCCAAAATGTTCAAATCTTTTAATTCAAAAACTCCTACCTTTTTTATTCCAACCGCAACACACACTCTCTCTTCGTATCACAATATCTTTACATATTTGCAGAAATCACCTTTCTCAAATATACTAAATTGTACTTGTACTCTCCAATACCTCGAAAACCCCAAAAAGAATTCAAATCTATTTGATTCTTCTTCTCATTTCAAAAAATTCAAAAAGCTATCATTTACCTTAGCACTTTTCTCTTTCCTCTGGCCTTCATTGTCTCGATAAAAACCAGAAGAATCTAAACTTTCAATCCTGTCCGCCATGGGAAAATTCCTCAAAACTCAGTAACAAAACCAAGCTAAAAGTGAAGGAAGCCAAGAAGAAGGTAATGAAAAGGAAATCAGTCACTGCCGCAATGATATCTGCGAAGAAGATGGCAAAGTGAGCTGCCATTGATGAACTAACTCCTCAAAGTGCATTATCAAAACAACCTGCAGAAAAAGAAAGCATGGACACTCAGGTACTCTGATTCCTTGACTTAAAATGTTAATCTGATGTTAATGACTTGTTGTCGAGGAATAGGACTATCATCACTGGATATCGGGTTGATACTGAGGCATGTTTAAATTATGAGTGCATTCTGGGTTTGTCTGAATCAGTGGTTCGGGGCCTTTATTATTTGTGAATGAAAAACTTCACTACACTGGTTAGAAAATTCTATGTAAAGGACGACATGAGAAAACAGTGAACAGGCTTATTGAGCAGTGCTATATGTCTAGAGTTGGAGAAATGAACAAACTGTCTGCAAAATTTTGAACCTTTTCTTGAACTGAGATGATTTGAGATAAAATTTATTGGTGCTTAGAGCTTTAGAAATTCAAGTAATTAAAATGCCAAATGATTAAATGGAATGGGGAAATTTCTACAACCATAGTGATACCAAGTTTTGGCCATAAGACATCTGTACGTTTTTTGCAAATGGTGTTAATGCCGGCTCCGTCAGAAGGAAAATAAGTTAGCTTTGGATTTCTGCTTGTGAAAATGCTGACTTAATCTTGGAACACAACAAAAAAAGAATTATTCTTTAGAAACCTTCTCATCAAACCATTCAAGTACTTTAATGTTGATTTGAGTACAATTACCCTGAGCACTGCAAAGTAATCATTTACAGCAGAAATTCATTTGAGGAAATAGGAACCATTTGAGTGGATAATCAAGGGATATTACTTAGAGAAACTACTGAAGAATAGATAGAAATGCAGAGTATTTCAAAGGGAAACATCAAGACGAATAAAAAGAAAATGTGAGATTGAAATTCAAAGGGAAACATCAAGTAAAGGGAAGCAGAAAGCTTAGGAAAGTGGAAAAATGCAGAGGTTTTAGATGCTCTAAATCTGCTATCTACCAAGCTAAAACAGTCTGATTGCAGAAGTCAAAGGTGAACAAAAATTTGGGAAATAGACTGACAAATGTGGAAGGAAAAAAAATATAAAATTGAAGTCCAATCGACTGAACAAGTTCCTCTACTCGTGCTAGAGCCTTAACCTATCATTCCTTGAACACAAGAAGAAACTGATATTTAGCTAAAGATGGAGAGTGCACAAGAGAACTAGAAATAAATATGCCCACTGTTGAACAACTGTTGCACCTAAGAAAGCTTCCAAGCAAAATAAACCAGCTACATTTGGCAGCCCATCTGGCTAAAAGCAGAAGCATGTCGTGGTAAAATAAAAGTCCAGCAGAATTGTTGGAAAACATTCAAAGAAAGGCGCCAATGCTAAGCCTACAACTATTCTTATTCCATGAGATGTGGCACATGACAATCGCTAAGTGATAACTTTTTTTGCCCACTCTTATTCTGATGACACAATTTTATTCGTGTAAAACTTCTTGCTCTCTGCACTATATTTTCATGCATATCCTTATTTTAATCTTTAACTGATATTACTGCTAACTGCCTACTGCTAATTGTTATTGTCAATATTGTTTATTGCTGGCCCTATTCTGGGCATTCTCCTGATATTACTGTCACAGTACTACTGGTTGCTTCTCTACTACTTATTGTTATTACTATTGTTTTGATTGATGTCAAAGGGGGAGAAAATAGGGATTGTGAATTGATGACTTGAGAAATATATTGTTGGGGGATTGTGAATTTGATGCGGCTATGGAGATTATGATGTGGAACCTAAAAATTTCTTTAGAAGCTTGTGATTCTGTGAAATACATTTTGGGATTTGAGTTGATCAAACATTGTGCTGTGCATTTTTTTGCTTTCATCATATCTCTTTCACTGGTCTTTGCCGTTATAAATATGGATTATGATTGCGATTGCTTATGAGGATTATTAATTCATATGGCTTAAGATGAATGATGACTATTTATGATGATTTAATAGAGACTATATAGAGTTGTTGTTGCTGTTATGGACTAAGGACATTGAAGTGTGAGTTCATTGTGCATTCTAACTGATTTTGAATAAGATGGATGATTTGTTTTTTGGCTATGGATGTGATATGCACTTTGTTTATATATTTGGATAATAAGGATATTTATGCTTATGAAAACTTCTCTTTAATTGCACAGAAAATGCCTTGTGTTGAAATACCTTGAGAAAATTGGGTTGGATTGAAAACCTCTGATCTATCCTTGTAAAAAAAAATTTTACCCTGCACATACACAGGGGGAGTTTTGGACCCATGTTTATTCAATCCAAAAGACTAGTCCAAAAATGAATTTTTAAAAGATTAGCTTGTGTCTCATTTTACCTCATTTTGGATGCATGTTTTGAAAGTCCAAAATCCTGATATCAAGTCTGATTCTCAAAAGCATTTCATGGCTCTATATCTTGTCATTCATATATACACATACAAAGAGGGAGCATTACATCTTATAATTCATCTTCTATACCTCCTCGTGTATATATCTATACATTTTTTTTTGGGCTACTAATTGCGGCTATTCTCTTGTGGAATAGTCATTTGATGGAAGGAAGGAGGATATGGAGGTAGGTTGGGCCATAGGCTCACTGAGTTATGTTTGTGATAGGAAATGTTTGACTTCAGTTCTTCTAAGGCATTCAAATAAGATTGCTAAGCAACTCTTGAAGCAATGGAATTCAAGAATGGTTGATCAAGATGAAGTTCAAGCTTAAGAGATTGCATACCAAGAAGTCCTTGTGGAAGAACCTTTGACTAGGAATCGTTTGTTAAGGTATTCACTTTGTAAATCCCCATGCCTGCTTTGCCTTATGATTCAGTTTTATTTCTACCCTTGAAGCACACAAATAAAAAGATTTCAAAGTTTTATATCTCAGAATTTTGGATTGAGTAGTTTGGATGACTCTGCATCCAAAAGGTACGTCCAAAATCCTGTGAACAGTGTCAAAACGTTTCTGTCTAAAAAAGTGCTATTTAGGACTTACCTTATGGATGCACCATCATCCAAAACTTGAATCCAAAGCCCAGGCAAATCTGACAGTGAAAACTAGCCCTTAACAAGCCGTTGTTGTCCAACTTTTCACTTCTATAAAAGGTATTTAAACCCGATTTTCTCTACGATTTTTGTGCTATCTCTCTCAGAAACACTCTTACACTTTAGAAAACAAAAATCTTCCTTTTCATTATGCTTCAAAGGTGAAATTGAATTGTTCAAAAGGTGAAAGGCTGTTGGAGTTTATTTGTTCATATCTTCTCAAACTTGTGAGCTATTTCTGTAAGTTCTCTTTCATTCTAACTTGTATCAAGGTTGAGAAGGTAATACCTAGTTGGGATGAACCTTGATTTATTGTGTATCAAGGTTGTGGTGTAAAACCCGTTGGGGTGAGCCTTGTTTTGGTTAATGTTCAAGGTTCTGGAGTAAAACCTATTGGAGTGAACCTTGTTTTGTGAATGTATCAAGGTTGTGGTGTAAAATACTGTTGGGCTGAGCCTTGATTATTGTGTTTTAAGTGGTTAGGTATAAAACCAAGCGTGGTGATCCTCTTGTGTAATATTGGTATAGCCTACCACCATTGATTTGGGAAAAAGGTTTTAGTTATGGTGTTGAAATCCTTAAGTGAGAACTTAAGGTAGTGGATGTAGATAATTTGAGAATCGAACCACTATAAATCATTGAGTCTATTCTCTTGCATTTATTTTGATATTCATGCTTGCATTTTTATTGCTCATCCAACTTGAAAGCATTATACTCCTTATTGGATTTATTGATTTGATCAAAGACTTTTATATTGAATGAGTGAGACTGCTTTTTTATGCCTTATCTGCCTATCTTAATTATAGATTTTCATTTCATCATTTACCAGAGTTTTTGAAAATTCTTTGGCAGTTCTTTTAAAGCTGGACGGACAATCTAACTTTTGTTGCACACACACTTGTTTGTTCTTGTTTTAAAAGTTTTAGAAGATCTTTAAGATTTGAAATTGTTTGCCATATACCTTATTCACCACCCCCCCGCCACTAAGGTATATCAGAGCTAAGTGCTACACCGTGCGCGGTAGGAGCCATCTCTAAATTCTTATACCGCCTAGTTGGTCTTGGGTTTGGCCCCTAAAGTATGGCCCCAGAGAAGACGCTTGGGCCTAAAAGAGGGGTGAATGTAATATCCCAATCCCACATGGGATTGGGATGAGAAGTATGAATGGTATATAAAAATGGACCTAAGTACCCATTGTCAACTTGGGATATCCATTTTGGCCTAGCAAGGATGGCGGCGGCCAAGTAGTTGATAGTGGGTGCTACAAGGCCCATAGTCGCGCTCCCGGCTCCGCGAGCATGGGCATGACAGGTAATGCAATTCGACTAATAAGCCTAAATCTGCGAGTCCTAGACCAATAAAGAAATCCACTAATACTTGAAGTAAAGTGTAAGGATTACGCCTATCTTAAACACGAAGTGATCCGTAATTTATTTCAATAGAACACAACATAGTGTCCTTTCTGTTAAACTTGCAAAAGGCCTTTCTTATACTTAATACAACAAGACTAGTAATCAACCAACCATTGTTGGTCCAACTCCATGAGTCTTCGTTTCACACAACTTCTTAATGCTAAAAGACTTCAGATTTACTAAAGAGTTTGATTCAAGTATGCCTAAACAACATATTACAAGATGCAAAAGAAATTGAATCATTGTTGCAACGAATTAATCAATCCCTCACTCATATTAACAAGAGTTGCAACATCCCATACTCAGAATATAACTATGAAACTTCCCTCATGCAAAGCTGGATATGAATCTAGCGAATAGGTCACTCTAATTTTTTTGCTTTGTTTTTTCACTGCTATGGGCCAAGTCCACTGATATATATATTACATAACGGCTTGCAGCTTGCTTAGACTAGGAAACTGCTTAAACACTCCACGCGGTTTTTCGCACTTTCATTGTACCACTACTTCTCTTCCAGATTTTTCTCACGAGGCATCAATCTCTTTGCTAGCAAATATTCACAAAATCTAGAGCATTTATTCAGCAATAACTCAAAGTAGATTCCATTCATAATCAAATTCAAGATGCATCAAATTGTGCCAATACAATAAACATCTAACCACTATATAGCATCCGGTCCTGGGGCACACAGAACGCATGACACAGAACACAACACATCGAATTACTCCGTCAGTCCTACAACAGTGAAGTTCACTTCAGAGATATGGCATCCAAATGGTTGGTCCTTGCAATTCCTCCCCCCAACCTCAACTTATTCCATTTTTCTTGAATTTTTTCTTATCAATGTTGAAAACATATCACTGAACTGATTATGTTTGCTGTGTAAATTTCAGTGTATCCAGATGGGAGAGTTTGTATATCAATTCTTCAACCTCCTGGGGATGATCCAAATGGATATGAGCTTGCGAGTGATCGTTGGTATATTTCAAACATTCTGTGATTTATCTTCTGCCATCATGTACCAGTTTAGTATAATTCTAAGAGAGCAATAACCATAACATTTGGGTTTAATTCACTGACAAAGTAGCAATATATTTCTAAAATAAGTGGGAGAAATTTAAGCTAGAAAATTATTGTATAATTCAAACTTTTGGAAGTTTTGATTACAAAGATGGGTACAGTTTCAATGTGCATCCCAAACACAATTACAGCGTCTGTTGCATATTTTTCGGGTTTTTTTGGCAATTGAAACTGAATACGTTTTTCGGAAACAGGTCTGCTAGTGGTAAAATATACCCAAATATTTGCGAAATTGATAATGATAATTGTCAAATTTCGAACATGAACTAACTTTTTCCAAACAATTACAGCCTTTGATATTTGCCAGACTGGACTCCAAAATTTGGTATCAAATTTGACTAAGAGGACTTTCTGACATAAGGCTGGGGAGTCCTTTGATTGTCGTAAAACGTGGCCACAAATGGTTTGCATTCTACTCATGGAATTTTTACACTATGGATATAATTGGACAACGTTAATAATAATTATAATTTCAAGATCCCGAGAAAAGCAGCAGTAAAAATTATTGCGTTTTCAAGAAATCAAAATAATTAACATTTCCAACCATCTTAACTAATGTAAAAATAGTTATACACCAAAGCAGTAAACCAAAAAAAAAAAATTGTAAATGACATTGATTATTATTCATCAATGGATTGATTTGCACATTTTACAGTGGGGAAGGAAAATATTTGATTCACTTTTTTTCCAATGCGGACGGCTAGCTCCGAAAAGCGAAACCAGAAGCACAACCACGCATGAAATTTCATACACCAAAGCGCACATATATACGATACTATATCTCTCTTCCTTATCATTGAAGAGATTGTACAGGACAGATCCAATCACTATGCACGTCGTTATGCCCCCGCAGGACAATGCTCCTTTCAAGGTGAAAACGTCCGCATACTCCAGGTCACGGTGGTGCTTGGCATGCAACTCCTCCATGTCCATCTTGATTGATCTGTAATCCCTAAAGTCAGCCACTTTTAGCTCCTCCACCGCGGCCGTGATGGTTGCCCTATCCTGCCTTTTCTTCCTATTGTTGATTTTCAATCTGCGAAAGAGGATGATGTTTGCGACACAATAGGCGGACTGAATAAGGAAAAGCCCTAGTGAAAGAACTATCATTTCGGCTTGGTTTCTGCTATTCTCTAAATCCGCCATATGTACCCACCACAACAACAACACAAGCATCACATAAAAATAAAAGGCTGGGAACGCTATATTCCGAGGAAAAGCAAGCTCAAGTTCCCTATGGAGCTCTGCATTCAAATCCTCCAGGAACTGACGAGAAAACATGGATATCTCATCAGAGTTATATTCCTCCTTCTCTTCAAGAGAAATCTTAACCTCCTCCATTGCAATCGCCCCGTCCCCTTCCTTCATGATCACAGTCTAAATATTCAGAGTTCTGGCCCTCTGCTAATATATAGGCCTCTGATAGTGATACGAATCAGATTGGAAGTAGTTGAAACCTAATCAAACTAGAATTCATATACATGCATAGGAGTTTAAGGGTGGCAAATATTTCACATATCGTTTATTTTTTTCCCTAAAAAATTATTATGGATTTACTAATGTTCACTAATTGAACTTTAACATCCTATTTCTCAATCTTTTCGGGTATATGAATTTTATTGCGTATATTTTTCTATTTCTACTTTCTCTCGCATATTTTTGACAGAAAACGGTAGTATTGAAATTTGGATTATTAATCTCACGCTATTTTCTATATAATTACAAAATTTTACTACATACGTACACACACCTATATATTTATATAATAATAATAATAATAATAATAATAATAATAATAATAATAATAATAATAATAATAATAATAATTTGTTGTTAAGCAAAGTAAATCATTCAATTCAAGATAAACAAAAATATTTAGTTAAAAAATCTGCTCTATCCGGTTAATCTTTTCCAACTTAATCCAATCTGTAAAACAAATATATAGGCTTTTGCGATTCTCTACTAATGTATATAGGCTTGATTCTGATTGAACAAATCGGAACCGTATTCAGGTTTACACGCTGCAGGACCGACACTTTATTGATTCCCCCCCCCCCCCCCCCTTTTTTCCCCCTTGAAAACAATCAATTATGTTACATGGGAGAGAGACACTTATCTTATTATACATTTATGGTAAATAACCTTGCCAAACTAAAAGATCTCGAATTTGATATTAGAACCCTAGTTTTATTTTATTATTTTTTTACTAGATTAGAGCACTCGTAATTAGACCAATATTTTAGAGCTCTACTAATCAAACTTGAAACCTGTTCTTTTTTGTAAGACATGTTTCTAACCAACTAAGAAAAACATTTGATAAAGTTAGAATTTGAACACTAAAAATTTGAATATTTAAAAACTAAATTTTGAATAAGAATCCAAAAATTAGATTTATTGTGATTCATTTTTCACTATATTTGATTATAATATGATTAAATAAAAAGTTTAATTACATAATTATCCGACATATTCATATTTCAAATCTCTGGAACCTTTATTTTATTTAAAATTTATAATAGAATTTTATTACGTTTTAATCAATTAAGAAATAATAAGAATGTGATATCGAATGCACCGAATTAATTAAGTACTAAAAAATTAAAAGTATCCTTGTTTACCCATTTAATTGAGTAATATTTAATTCTTTAATTTATTCAATTTACTAAGTAGTCCATGATCATAGGCTTTGATATATGTATTAATTATAGTTAATAAATTTTTATGTTATTTTTTTTCTTTTGAGTTGATTGTAGTTAATGGTGTTTATGCATTGGATTGCGATGCAACTTCAACTTCAGAAAGTCAGTTTTTGAGAGAAGGCTTTGGATTTTACGTCAAACTATGCTCCAAGATTGTGGAAAAAAATTCAAACAAGCATAAAGCAACATGGGACAGAATGGACTCGGTTAATTTTACGTTTCCTTTAAATTTTACTTTCACTATCCCAATTTTTTTAAAAAAAATTTATGTATATTTTTATTATAGTATTATTGACCTTCATCTAACTCCAAATTCTTGATTCCGTCTTTTGTTATTCCCAACGTATTTATACCTGCCATCGACTGTCTTGGTCATATGTAATGGTACGGTTTCGGTTAGAGCAACTATGATAAACGACCTTGATAACCTAACCATGCCGTGCATGTTGGTTAGGAGACTATTTTGGCATAAGTTTGATGGGGTAAGTGATTGATACAGAATTTAGAAGTCTATTCAATGAAAATGTCTAGTATATATTGAGAAGATCTTGCGGACAAATCTTCTCAATATATGTGTGTCTCTAAAATATAAATAAAGCCGACTTGAAGAAAAAAAGAGAGGCAAAGACAGAAAAATTTGAGAGATATACACAAAAGTTTCTATGCAAATTGTGTGATTGAATTTCGTGGTGATATTTTGAGGATGGTGGAGGGATTTGGAGGGAGAAGATCGACCCATTCCATTCCATGATGTATGCATCTTCCTAGTCAGAGATGGAGAGAGGGGTGCGGGGGCAGAGCCTGCCCCCTCCCCTCCCCCCAAGATTTTTTAAACAAATCATTTTTTTCCTTAAGAAAATTAAAAAATTTTAAAAATTCCCTTTAAATTTTATCCTTCACCCCGCAAGAAAATTTTTAAAATCCTTTAATATAAGTTTTCATTTAATCCCCTCCCCCCCCCCCCCCAACCTAAATGTCCAGTTCCTATTCCTAGTGCCTCTTTTATGGGAAGTTCGAAAACAAAAATAAGATTTGTAAGGATGATGAACAACCTTTTCATAACGTTTCTTCAAAGTAATGTCGACGTAGGAAAAGCAAAAGAATTCCAAAGGAACTGAAATTGTTGAAAGTAGAAGCAAAATTGAAGAGAATATCAAGTGTGAGGTGAAGCAAACTTTTGCAGAGACACAATAGATAAGGTAGGAGCAAAGCTGCATCTTTCTCCATTATTTTATACAATTCTCTTCCTTTTTTTAAAGACAATTAGTCGTAAGAGATGTTTAACTGCAACTTCTACTGGTTTAATTTTTAATACTTCGCAGTAATTAATAAAATCTCCTTGTTTTGAGCGGACAAATTGTAGTTTTAGTTGGCACTATAAAGATTTAGAAAGAGACACATACATTCTGTTACATTTCGCATTTTTTTTTTAATCGAAGACGAAGCCAATTTTTATTAATAATAAAGCAGAGAGAGAAAAGAGGGGAAGAAAGGTGTCAAGCCTCAACTGGCCACAAAATTTCTAATACGAAGGGAGGGGATTTGCCATCTATCTAGGTTATATAAGTCTCTTACTTTAGCAGGCAACTCCATAAAAGATTGGAAAGATTGGGACACCTGAATGAAAAAACCAAAATTTGCCAGATAATCCACTACTCTGTTGGCTTCATGAAGGACATGTATAAAAGTGCAAGAACTGAAACACTGTCGTATAAACTGTATTTTCCTGAAGAAAGTATGGGTCTTCAACGAACTAGCTACATTGCCTTGTAATTGATGGACCAGAAGCTAATTGTCAGATTGAATGACAATGCTTTGAAGATGAAGACGCCAGCACCATTTAAGCCCAAAGTAAACGGCTTGAATTTCTGCTTGCTGATTGCAAGAGTGACCAATATTCTTTGCAAAACCAAAGATGACGTGACCAGCTGATTTTCACACAATCACTCCGTTCCCTGAAGGCCCTGGATTTCCCTTGCAATCCCCATCAACATTAATCATAACCATATTAGACTTACTCCAATGATTTGAGGAGGAATGGGAGCCTTCTAACATACAGAGGTTCAGTATACCCACATACCAGTTGAGCAACAAATAGGTTGAATCTTAGATAAATCAGCGATGGCCTTAAGAATGCTACTTCCCAATTGCAAGGGAATAAAGTTAGCTCCATTGAACAACGCATTATTACGGCACTTCCAAGTCTCCCATAAAAGGACAACAATGAAGATTCTTGCGTAGTCACGGACAGTAAATGGTGAAAACCACCAGGAGCATTATGTATAAGATAAGGTACATTTTGCAATTTTTATTGTCGCGGACTGTTACCTTTTGCACTATACATAATATAGTGTATAAATATTAAAAAGAAATTCAATCTTGATATTAATTCTTCATTAAAGAAAATATAAAAAAACTATTTGAAAGTCCTCTTTCCGCATTTGATGAACTAAACAGAGCCCAAAGGAGAGAGACATTGGGCTCCTTCTATATTCATAATATGTTAATGCTTGCTTTCAACTATTCCATTTTGTTCAATAATTTTCATAGAAGAAGTTTGACGAGTAATTCCTTTGGAATCGTAGAATGACCACATGTTAAATTTGAACCCATTATTTCAAAAGAAAAACTTTAATTTTCCTAGCAAATTTAGTTTTCACAAAGGCATAAAATTGTCGAAGAAGATCTATGAAAATAATATCAAAGCTAGAAGCTAAAAAACTAGAACGCCAAGGAAATGAATGTTGATGTTGCTTAGCAAATGCACAAATATGACAGAAAACATTGTAAGGATTAGATTGTCAACTTTCGGTGATTTTGTTAAACTTTTCTATCACAGTTACATTAGTTTGAAAAATTGTAAAAATAAGAAGTTTAACAAACAGAGCAAATTGACAATCCAAACCTTACATGTGGTATAGAATTGTCTTTCCTAAATGTGCTTATTGGAAAACAAGGATGAGAATCTTCAAGGATGGAAACCATCGACATTGCCGAATGCTAGTACTAGAGGAGAAGAAGAAAAACCACTGGAATTATGGACTGATGTTGAATGTCGTCTTGGTAATGCTAATGCTAAAACATTGAATACAAATTTTGCTGCTATTGGTGCTGATGAATTGAAGTTGATTTCAACATGCATATTTGCTAAAGATGCATGGGAGTGATTACAAAACAGTATTTGAAGGAACAAACACAGTACGGATGTCAAAGTTGCAAATGCTAACAGCATAATTCGAAGATCTAAGGATGGGTGAGCTTGGAACTACTGCTGTGTTTGGTAACAAACTAAGAGACATTACCAATCAAGCTCTTCAATTTGGAGAACAATATTTTGAGGAAAAATTGGTAAGAAAAACATTAGCAAGGAAAACAGGTAGGAATCCTCACACAAGCACCTACTACCTACAACAAAAGATGCCTTCAACAAAGTCGAATTAGCTTAACACTCATGTTGGTATTGCTACTCTTCTTGATTAATAATGATGGTCCAGCCTTCTTTGCTAAAAAAAGGGGGAGAGCAAAGCAATGCTGCAAATGCATGGAAAGCAAGAATGCAAGATGCACACGACCAATGTTGTACTTTGGGCGAGTTATTATTTTGGGGGAGTTTTGCTGTCTATGGACATTGATGTATCTAATGAAAAGAATTCAGCGGCATGTTGAAGAACTCCTATGACTGTTGAAGATACCTTACTAAATATGGGTTTTGCACCAAACAATGCCAATGGGGGAGATTGTTATGGAAATTTCATTGCTTATTTGGCAATGTTTGAGCAAAACAAATTGGAGGGAGATTAGGAAAGTAAATCTCAAAAGATATTGAAAAATATACTCCTTATAGGATTGAGCAATGGAATTGGAGTTGAATTAGAAAACTAAATCTAGAAGAATTCGAAGAAGTTCTAGCAATATACATTCATAATCTTTATGAAGATCATGCTATAAAGATTATGGAATATTTCTGGGATTGAATATGAAGATATAGAAGATCGTGATAGGTATCTTTTGGACAATATACTAATTCAATATGGAAACAAAGTGTTTCAATATCATTGTCAAAGTAGACGTCTAACAGAAATTTTTGATAGAATTGAAACTATTTTAGAAATTGCAATATTGGTAAGGTTTTGATGCTATAATAATTCAACTGGGGCAAGAAAGGGTTTGCAGGGAATGTTGGATGAGTTTTATTTAAGATATTATGAAGATTTTGTAAGTGAAAAATTAAAAAACAAGGTGGGATTAGAGTTCCAAAGATTTAGGAAGCTAACACAGATCCAAATTTGACATTGAAACTACTACTCTGTAGCACTATATAAAGCGACCAAATACAAAAGTAAAAGAGCATGAAATTTTAAGAGAAATCCTTCGAGTTTGATCATGAAAAACAGGAGAGGAAATTCAAGAAAATATTCTGAGTTGTTGAAAAGTATATGCCATTAATGAAGAGTATTGAATCTTTCTATTAAAGTATGTTTTTGGTTCTAGTTATTAGCAACAACAATATATGATCTTCTTGGAGGACTTGAATCAATTTATTTCTCCTTCAAATCAAATACCTATATGGTAGGAAGGTTTCTGGAGTCAGACGAAGCAACAGGCTGTTGTAGTAACAAAGATTGAAAGGTGAACAATTGTAGGGTTGTGTAGAGCAAAAGGTCTTCTGAAAGATTGATAGGAAGAGCACTGTGTTTTGTTCTATTAGAGTCCACTAGGGTTCACGTAGTGATTGAGATAAGTGTTATCCTTGCTACTTTGATTAAAGTTTTAGTGGATTTCTTTAATGGTCTAGAGCCTGTTGATGTAGACTTGTTGATAGACGAACTGCGTATCAAATTGCTGTGTTTGTTAAACTTCTAATTTTTTATAGTTTGTCAAACTAACGTAACTACGACCAGAAAATTTAACAAAACCACAAAAAGTTTACAATCCAAACCTAACCAACATCACATTAGAAATTTTATTGTGTATGACTTCTTGATAACTATTTGACAAATGGCCTAATTTAAAACGTCATAAGGAAGGTTCGTGATTGAAGTTTCCATCAGAAGCCTCTGTGGATGAATTTGTGCATTGTTGACAAAGATCAAAGTGATAGAGTCTATGAGATAGCCAATCATCTGCCGAGATGAAGATAATGACAAAGGCAAAAAGACTTCTTAAAGAATCCTGTACATTTGCGTTGTTCAATCAATTTTATTAGAGATATTAAAGTAAAGGAAAAAGTGAGAATGTATAGAACATTATGGAGAATCATTGATGGGGTAATTCTAATTGTTTCTACATGAAAGACAAAAACATTACTTGTAGGAAGTTTTAGAAATATGTTGTGAACGGGATTAAATGGAATAGAGAATTAAATTGCCGTTGTGTTTTTGATGTAATGGGAAGAAATATTACTTGTGACACTTCACCTAAAATCGTATATTTCACCTAAAATCGTATATATGGTCCATATAGTACGAGCATTCTTGCATAAAGACATATTCGACATGGTGTGAATGAATTATTTGAGTTTGGTATGTAAAGGAAATTATTGTGCTTGAGTAATGATGGAGAAATCACTACTTGAAATAATGCAGAATAGAATGTTTTGCAAAAAACTAACAATTGAAAAAAAAACACATATACATAGATAGATAAAGAATTAATTCTAAATTCGTGTATTGAATTATTGAGGAGTTATTAATTGAAATAATAAACAATTTAGGTAACTATTTGATATTTGATTATACACACACACACACACACACACACACACACACACACACACACATATCGATATGTTTACATTTTATTCAATATATTTATTAAATGTACATTATATGTTTATTTCATTTAATAGATTAGGTGTTATTTTATAAAGCATTTTAATTTTAGTCTCGCAAGACTTCCCTCTTAATTTATTTATATGGAGGAAAGTTGAATTCCCTTAATTTAAATATTTAATCTAACTAGAAGAATATTTTGAGGAAATTTCTAGGCTTGTAAAAGCCTTGATGCCATCACTTAGGAGGAGGAAGATGAAGAAAATCTAATTCTTGGATATTTAAGAAAGCATCCCGAGGGTATTTTTAGTCTCCAAACCTTTAATGCTTAGGGAAATTTTGGATAATTTTAATCCCTATTTCTTCTCCGTTGTGCCGCCACTTTTTCTTCCTCTTGCCACCCTAGGATTGTGAAAAATTAATTAATGCAAGCCTTTTGTTAGTTAAAAAATAGAGCAAATAGGATTTTCCCTTAAAATCTTCTTTCCTCCTGTAAATTCCTTGACGTAATATATTTCTTCTATGAAATCCAAGCTAAATCAGATTTTTGGAACCCTTAACACCATAGCAGACGTCCCACACTCTCTCCCTCCTTTAGCACACGAAAATCCTCCCTCTTGTGCCAAAACTAACTGTATCATTGCTTATGGAAAAAATTATCCACAAATTCACACACTTGGAGCATCATTCTTGGATAGATTCCTCGAGGTTCTTTGGAGAATTTGGTGCTTGGAGACATGATATTGCCTCCCTAAGGTTGTTCGAACTGGGTGAAACAAGAGGTAAGGATCTAGAGCTTTTCTTTTCCTTAATTCTTTTCTAGAGCTTTTCTTGGATTTAGTGCTGCCACCTTAGAGAAATAGTAGGTAAGGCTTCAAGAATTTTTAGCAGGTACTTTTTGATTTAAAAATTCATGCTTATCACCTATACTTGTTGGGATATTGAAAAAGAAGCATTCCTTCAAAGGATTTTTGCATAAGAATATGCCATTTCTCTTGAATTGTTATATTTATAAAGTTGAAATTTTTCTAAGGAAAAGATAATTTCTAGATATGTTCTGGAATGATCTAGAAGTGTTTAATGCTTGGATTGTTGTCTTTGACTTAAATCCATTCTATGTTGGTGTTTTCTTGAGTTAATAAGTCTAAGGTAATGATTTTTTGAAAGATAAAATAAATGTTATGCTTGCTGGAATTTCTGAAAATATGTGCTAGATGCTTGTTTTGGTTCAAAATAAATTAGCAATGCAATTTATTATTGTAAGGCCATTTGATATTGGTTTCTAGACATGCAAGAGATGTTATTTATGTTAATAATTAAGCATGAAAACCATGGGTTTAATCCCAGTAAATTTTCTATAAGAGAGGAAGCAAAAACAAAGTCTATCAGTCTATCAGTTTGGTTGAGTTTATTAACTTTCCTTGTTATAAAGACCTCTCATCCTTTCGATGGGGCAACATCCCTGCCCTTTTTTGCGGAATGTAAGTAGCAAGGTGTTACATTGCCTGTGCATTGCGCTGCAGTAGACGGTAATGAAAACTTAGCTAAATGGCTAGTGGTCTTGTTAGTTGCATTAGGAGTGTCATGATCAGAATTTCTAGAGGAAATATATATGATGCGATAGGATAAGATTAAGGGGATATTGACATTGATATTGATTCAAAGTGACAAAAGTTGAAGCAGTAAAAATTTCCAGCAAAACTTGAAACATTAGAAGAATCAACTCGTGCATTGTCAATTTGCATAAAATCTTGCCATTTTATTCATGTTCATTACTTGCATTATCTTGGAAAAAAATTTCCAGAATTAGTTTAATTAAAATTCCCATTTGAAAATCTTGCCTATTATTACTATAATTATTAGGCTTTTTCTGTAGAGTTATGCTAGAATTAGGAGTAGATGACCACTGATTTTCCTCACTTTACCTTATTTTATGTAGAATTCATAAAGAGGAGATCATTGGAGAAGCATGATGAAAATAGAGCAAAAGAACACCAAACTGGTCCCGAGAAAGGTAGTGAATAGGCACTGGTCAGAACAGGGAGTTTAACCCAAACTTTAGAAATAGTAGGCACCGATTATATAGATGGACAAGCACCGATTCAAGGAATAGACGATAGTTCAAGAGTTGAAGAGGCACCCGTTATGTCTTGAGAGCTTAAAAGTCGAAACACTACAACTAACGGGCACTAGTTCAGAGCACGAACTAGAGATCATCAAGATAAAGTGTACAATCAGTGTCGGTCCAGCTTTATAACGAGTGTCAGTTTGTGTCAACGCAAGCATTAGATCCGTAAAGGTTGAAGGGGCATTTTTCAATCCAAATGGCATCATCACAAACTCATAATACCTATACCGGGTATTGAAGGCAGTCTTAGGGTTATCTTTCTCCCGAATCCTCACTTGGTAATATTCTTGCCTTAGGTCAAGCTTTTAATTGTCAAACCATTTAACCCACGATAATCAATGCACAGACGCAAGGTTCCATCCTTCTTCCTCACAAACAATACCGGTGCTCCCCACGGCGAAGTATTTGGCTTAATGTACCCTTGACTGAACAATTACTCTAACTAATCCTTCAACTCTTTCAATTCCGTATGGGCCATACGATATGGGGTTTTGGAAATTAGTTCGAGCTACCGGCACTAAATCAATGGTGAAATCCACTTCCCGTGAAGGGGTAAGGTTGTCAATTCTTCAAGAAAAACATCAGCAAATTCGCGCACCACAGCAGTTGCTCTCCAAGGTACTCTCGTCCGAGGGTTGCTTAATCAAAGTGGCAAGGTAACCTTGACATCCTTTCCTAAGCATTATTTGGGCCTTAGTTCTAGAGACTAAATACTTTAACTCTTTCACTTAGACTCCCCATAATTCTAAAACATCCTCTCCCGACCTAACGAACCGCATAGATTCGTTTTTGGAATCTACCCGAGCACCATGCTTGGCTAACCAATCCATAGCTAGAATGATGTCATAATCCTCAAAAGGCATAATAATAAGGTCCCCAAGTAGTTTTTCTCTCCCCACTTCAATCTCACACCCCTTAATAGCATCATTTGCTATGAATGACTTTCCCAGAGGTGTACAAACCAAAAGAGTATAGGGTAACTCTAAGCCAACCATTCCTATCATATTTGCACAAAATTTATTCATATATGAATGGGTGGAACTAGGATCTACCAACACATTTACTTTGAAATTTTGAATAGAAAGTATACCTTCAACCACTATAGAGTCGGCTCCTATTTCGCGGCGATTCAGTGCAAACACTTTGGCTTTCACTTGCGACTTCTAGTTGTCCCCCCATGGACTGCACCATTACCACGATTTGCTTAGTGCATTAACACTTTGGCATTCATGATTTGCTTGTAGGATTACGACAAGTGTTGAACTATAGTTTTGGACATTTATAATGAAAATGGTTGGGATCCCCACAATTGAAGCATCTTTTAGTTGCATCCATATGCCAACAATCCTTCTTTTTATGTCCCTTCCTTCCACAACAGTGGCAAATCACTTCATTCTATCTAGTCCTAATAGGATTTGTCCTTACTTGTTTTCCTTTATTTCTCCCTCGCGGTCCAACTGACCGTTTCATGGGAAACTGTTTGTTGGGTGGGAAAGTCCTCACAGTAAATCAATTCTTATCTTCATTTTCTGTTTTGGTGGAAGCGTCCACACAGCAGACAGCAGTATATGTGGTCGGCGGATACGGGGCTAGGGCTCTCCTTAGCTCTTGCCTCAAGCAATTGATGAATTTGCGAGTTCGGTTTTGTTCTGTGTCCACCAAGCGACTGATAGTACTTCGATAATTTACTAAACCGCACTGCGTATTGTGCCGTCGACATGTTGCCCTCCTTCCGGTTCTAAAATTCGTCTTCTCTTTTCTTGAAGACCCATTGTGGGAGGAACTCTGCTCGAAAGACTTCCAAGAAGTGGCCCTTCCTCCATTCTTGATCGGTTTGCTCCCAAACTTCTTGGATCCGTATCTTCCAATCTTGGGCTGGTGCTCTCAAGCGAAAGGCTACAAATCTCACCATCCTTTTCTCTGTGTGTTGCAAAGTACGAAATATGTATTCCATCTGTTCAATTCACATTTCAACCTTCTGTTCTTGTTTGGCCTCTCCAAAATATAGCGATGGTTGAAACTTAAGGAACCTCATAAGTGCCTCATCGTCGCCTCGTAGGGCCCTTCACTCTGTCAAATTCTGTAGTATTTCAGTCATTCTACCAAAGGCTTGAGCAACAGTGACCTCTTCGGGTACCTCGTTCTCGGGAGCGTCATTTTCAAATTCCAAGTTTTCAGCTCTTGGTCCCTCTTTTTGTTCGCCTGATGGGGGATTTGGAGCAGGGCGGTTATCATGGGGTGGTGGTCCTCCCACCGCGTCATCCATGAAGTGAACCATAAGTCTACATTGTGGTGGCATAATAGCCCTTTATTATGCAAACGGTGTTATTAGCGGGTTGTGCAAGAATTTTATATTTCTGAAGGCAGTGCGTGCATAATGTGATGTGCGCAGAAATCATTAAAGTGCAATAAGTAAATAAGAACAGAAGCCATTTCCATTTCACAATTGACCATCATCAAGTATGTGGTCATGCATCTAGAATATAAAAAAAAAAAAAAAAAGTGATGGCGATTAAATCATCCATACAAATATGAGCCCATAACATGTAATTTTCCTAACTACCCAATTTTGCAATTAAGTACATAGATTAGGAATCCAAAATAAGTATGTTATACAAAAGCAAAATGCGTTAGTTTCCTATTTCTTTCTTCCTCTCAATCCTCTTAGTTAGTACTCTAGTATTCATTTGAATCACTAGCAGTGTCCTCCTCAGCCTCGGAGTCCTCATCAACCCTAGCTCTCTTTATGGGCCTACTCTCCTCGGAGCCTTCTTTACTCTCTTCTTTGGGCTCTTCATACTCCATCTCCCCAGGTCCCTCACTCCTAGATGCTAGGAGTTCCTCAGCTACCTATATCTCAGGTGGAACAGCTATCTTCTCTTCGCTCTTGGAAGATACTTTTATAATCTCGATCATATCATCCTCTTCAGCTTCTGAAGCAGACGAATCTGAAGAATCTAGGTCTACAACCTCTGGTGGTGGTGGTCACCAACGGTATGGGTTCATCATCTTACGGGCGATACGCAGTATCCTTACCATCCTACAATAATGATCATTTGCTTAGTCCCAAAAGATTTTCCATAATAAATCACTGAATAAGTTATGTCTAGTCTAAACTTTAAAAATATCCGTTTAGGATCGTTAATAAAAATGTTCTAAACTTATACCAATCTGGACTAATCCTAACTCTTTTAAAGTCTTAATCCAATCCTAGGCATAACCTAATCCTAGGCTTTGATACCAATTGTAACAACCATTACTAAGTGGCCTAAATGACAAGGGAATATCGCCCTATCTTCTCAGACAAGCGGTCTTTATAACAAAGGAAGAAAAGAAAGTAACATGGTATAACTAACATTAACTTCAAAGCATAAATTAAATTATTGACTAAATAAATCCCAATACAGACTCACAAGGATAAACTCTAAGCCAAAAGAAATCTTTATACATCATCACTAAAGTAATGGTAGAAGAGTATCAAAACCTAATCTATTACAAAATGATCTTTAGCACTTGGTCTTTATAAACTTACAATACCCTGAAAATTATGGTTAGAAAAGTCGTGCGAGAATATAAATAATCTCAGTAAATCTGCAATATATGAAAGTGACAGTTACGAAATCAATGAAATGATGTATGCATATGAAATAAATCGAATGGATGTAATCGTTGGAAAATTTGTATTTCTCCATCTCAAATCCTTTATCAAATTTTTGGAGATAAAACCACAAGTATGATTAATTAAGAAATATATATATAAGAATTTTGTTGGGCAACCAATTCAAGTTAAAATTTTTGGAACAAGAATTAATGTGATACCTCAATCCCTCATGTGATTAGGATGAGAAGTATGAATGGTTTATAAGAATAGGCCTAAGTACCCATTATCAACTTGAGATATCCATTTTGGCCCAGTGAAGACAGCGGCCAAATAGTTGATAGTGGGTGCAGCTAGGCCCATAGTCGCGCTCCTTGGTCTGCCAGCACATGGCGTGACATTTGATATCATAGTAGGTAACCAGCCCCCGGCATAGGAGCTTGTTTGCCCTAGGGCATTATCCTATGTTTTGACTTATGAAAAATATTGATGAGGACTAACTTATGTGATCTATATATGATAGGACATGTTTGACTTCAGTTCTTCTAAGGCATTCAAATAAGATTGCTAAGCAACTCTTAAAGCAATGGAATTCAAGAATGGTTGATCAAGATAAAGTTCAAGCTTACGAGATTGCATACCAAGAAGTCCTTGTGGAAGAACCTTAGAATAGGAATAGTTTGTTAAGGTATTCTCTGTGTAAATCCCTATGTCTGCTTTGGCTGATGATTCAGTTTTATTTCTACCCTTGAAGCACACAAACAAAAAGATTTCAATATTTTATATCTCAGAATTTTGGATTGAATAGTTTGGATGACTCTGCATCCAAAAGATTGGTCCAAAATCCTGTGAACAGTGTCAAAACGTTTCTGTCTGAAAAAAGTGCTATTTTGGACTTACCTTTTAGATACACCATTGTCCAAGACTTGAGTCCAAAACCCTGGCAAATCTGACAATGAAAACTGGTCGTTAACTAGCCATTGATGTGCTACTTTTCACTTCTATAAAAGGCATTTAAATCTGACTTTCTGTAAGATTTTTGTGCTATCTCTCTCAGAAACATTCTTACACTTTAGAAAACCAAAATCTTCCTTTTCATTATGCTTCAAAGGTGAAATTGAATTGTTCAAAAGGTGAAAGGTTGTTGGAGCTTATTTGTTCATATTTGCTCAAACTTGTGAGC